>VXAY01002187.1:280155-314682 GCA_013399855.1 Oxyruncus cristatus | reverse complement strand
CGCCGCACGGGGAGCGGCAGCGCCGCCCGCCCCCGGCAGAGGCGCCCGCGGCCGGGCCGCCCTCCCGCCGAGGGGCACCTGGGGGCACCTGGAGACACCTGGGGCAGGAGGCAGCGGGAACGAGCTCCCGCGCCTTCGGGCGGAGGCCCCCCGAGGCAAAAATCCGCAGTCTGAGGGCGCTAAGAAGGGTGGGCTTTGTTACCATAAACCTTTCTAGCTTGAACTTCCTGAAGTAGGACGGCTACGCCCTCCTCTTTGCATGCGAAGTCCCCATCTAAAGTCAAGAGCATTGAGATTTGGTCTTCTAACCAACCAAGCCTCCCTCAGAAAGAATTTTTTTAAAGAATGACAAGGTGTGTGTGTGGGAGGGGGGGGGTTGTTTCTGGCTCAAACACTCTTAATAAATAGCTCTCAGGTGTTGGCATGTGCAACATTAGGTGCCCCAGCCCTTGTCCAGGAGAAAAAGTGGTAAGTTTCAACAGTAACCGTGCAGTGTGTAAGGACATCCTCACACCACTACCGACAGCAACGACTGCATCTGTACTCTACATTAACATATTAAAATACAGCTGTTATTATTGTTTGGTTTCCATGAACTAAGTTCTCGGGACTTATGAGGCACACTTTTAATAACAGCCTGTCACCAATTTAGGGTCAGAGCTGCTCTGAGAACCCAGATTACAGACAGATAGGGTCAACAACTTGGACTGGGTTGCAGAATTGGTTTTGTTTTGTGCCTTAATCAAGGCTAAAGCTCATCAGCTGTTCCTACAAGAGTCTGGCAGTAGCTTAGAAGCAGAAAACAAAGATCTTCCCTGGGTTGTTTTGTAGCACAAAGCCAAACCCTTGAAGAAGCATTTGGATGCCAAACACAGTTTAAAGCTTCAGATTTTAGCTGGTCATTCTATACAGAACATCTTCCACCTTCAAAACACTTCACAGATAATTCAAGAAACACTGCACAAAGGTAACCACTTTTTGCACAAAATACAAATTGTGCCAATAAGCTTCAAAATTTATACCCTCCCAAGAGTAGTTTTACCACTTTCTGCTCACGTTTGAGCAGAAAGTCCCCTCCAATACTCCTTCCCCTCTTCTTGTCATCTTTCATGCCCATATGATCCCATACTAAGCTTTCTGTCCACAGCCTCAACCCAGAACTTTTCAGACACAGAGAAAAAAAAACAATTGTAAAAGCTACAAGGTGATGATTCTGCAAGCTGCTTAATACTTATGCTCAGATAACAAGCAAGCCCCCTTAGAGGACTCAGATAGATATAAAAACTGCACTGAGGACCAAACCTGGTTCCCTTCATTCACATGAGAAGCTGATAGCCAAACAGTGAAGGCAACAACACAGTGCCATTTGGGAAAGACAGAAGAGCATCTGGGTCATATTAGATCCTTGCTGAAATATAGAGCTGATTTTGAGCTCATGACTGATCACTTTTTTTTTCATTTGTTTGTGTGATGTGGTATAACAGACCATACTTAATGAAATCACTGTCAAGATGTAATGGACAAAAAGGGAGGAGTTGTATTTGTGATAACCACAAGGATTTCTTTCCGGTAACAGCATCTGCCTGCATTTCTCCAACTTGCAGAAAAAAAGTGTCCACAAATTACACCACAGCCAAGTTCAGGACGAGTGCCAAAAGCAACATGACCGTGAATTAAGGTCTAGGGCAATGTGACACTTTACCTCTGATGTCCATGTCATAAAGTCAATTCTTTTCATGCAATGCTGTATAAATGGTACTTATTTACACAGCAACTTTAAAGCACACACTACTCCTTTAAAGCATGTACACCCACAAGTGACAGTAAGATCACTTAATCTCTCCAGACTGCACTGAGTATTTAAGATTTCCTCATCAGCCTGTTTGGCAGTCTTGTATGTTAACACTGGTGTGCTGGTCAGATGTGGTGCCTACTGCAATTAAGATTGTCTGCTCTTGGTTAACTTTTGCTGCCTCTATAATTTGTTTTGGAACATAAGCCTGAAAAAAACAGTTAACCACTCACTGAAAGATCATATACTGCACTTCCATACCCATCAGTGGGACTGAACATCCAGTCATTTATGAATTCACTTGCTTTGGCAATGCTTTGTCAATACTAGTGGAGTTTTCTTAATAAGGCAGTTTCTCATATCCATGGCAGTAGAAGGATTACTGAGTGAGCTGTCAGAGAACAAAATCTCTTGACAAGTTAGAGGTATCTAAAGTTGTGTGGATGTGCATTAAGGTACAATACAGAAGATGGAGAAGTTGTTGGCAGTATTACTAGGAGCACTTCCATGCCTTATGTTTAGTGAAGCAGTATGAAAGTCTGGAAAATTGTTGAAGCCATCGGGTGGGCTGTCCTGATGTTCAGCAAGACTTAACCTTGCAACAGTAGAAGTCCACAAGCTGTGCATCAAGTGCTCAGATGTATGAGCAGAACAAGTGTCCAAGAAAGTTTTTTCGAAGGTACTGATAAGACACTTGATTGAGCTCAACATGATAGTCAGGGTTTTACCTGCAAATGAGAAACAATGAAACAAAAACACGGAGGAAGGCAGTATTTTGTACAGCAATGCTGCTACTCTTGTGCATAAAAAAAGTCAAAACACATAGAGAGGTAAATTTTGACTGAAAAGGTGTTCATTTAATGCAAGCATAGTGATCCTTCCTGCTATTTTACTCTTCTTCATTTCCCCATATAGATCTTTACATACTTTGTACCAAAGAAGTCACACTATCAGCCACAATCCTTACCTCATTTTCAGCCTCATGGGTATATTGAGCTCAGGTTGAGACCCTTGTATGCATAACAAGACTTAAACTTGTAAAGATATGCTGTTTTGAGAGCAGAGGAAGAGTCTAAAATACTAGCAGCTGAAACTACTTGCAGCTGACCATACCATTAGCAATCCCATTAGGAAATTATCTATAATTTCCCAGGGGATGATGTCAGAGGTATATATTCTATTGCTGTTATTCTACACAGTAAGTGATACAGGCACATGTGACTGCACACAAAACTGAATTTTGGTGATAGGGTGGCAGAGGGTAAAGAAATGCCAGTTCTAATGAGGTGAAGCTTACCTACAATTTTTTTTCCGGTGAAACAAACTTTTCTCATATGCATGAGATCTGCTCCTCTTGAACAACACTACTCACTTTTACTTCACATGGGGTAGACTGTGCCCAGCGGTCTCAAGTGTTTCAAACTTCAGCTGCAGGGTTAAGTACAGGTTTTTAAAAGCTCTTTGTTGCTTTGTTGCTATAACCATTCCCAAGAGGGAAAACCAACAGAACAAAAGCAGTTTCTGGAATATTCCCTGGCATCAACTGGAACAGACAATATTGAGAAAAAAGACCTGAAAAGATACAAGTGTCAGATATATTAGGCAGACAGGGTATTGGTGACAGTAGATGATAGAATATGGTAGATATGACAGAAATCACACAGAAACAACTTTAACATTTATCTTCATTGTTTTAGGCAGCCGTGAATTGGACAAGCACACAGAAGACAGTGTTTTCAGGATATTCTACTGGCAAGTAACTTTTCTTTGAGGGAGGCATTAAATGAATAACTTCTTTCAAATCAACTTTTCTCCTTGTTGTCCCAAAACACAATATGAATATTAATATTAAGTCCTCTATTCAGCAGAATCAGGCAATACTTTGTGTCACACTTCCATTTACATAAACAGAAATTAAGGAACAAAAAATTACTTTTCCACAAATCAAATAATCTGTCATCAAACTAGAAACAGATCTCCTGTTTTCCAATTTCATACTTAAACCACAAATCCACCCTTCCTCCCTTCTAAGTATTTCACCCTCATTGAGGCTAAGAAAGTTAACCACAAATCCCACACTACTCCAAGTCACTAAATCACACTATGACATGTGTAGAAAACACTTGATTTGTAGTTAATGGCAAGCATGATCACAGTCTGCATTTGTGCTGCTAAAGTAACGTGTACACTTCTTGCAAAATAGAAGAGAAGAAAAGAATCCAAGTCCAAATTATCTAAGGGACTTTCAAAGTCATTACTTTTTCTCTGGTGTTATGCAGTTCTGTTTTTCAACCAGCTTTATATACAGTCTATTTAAAAGTAGTATTTATAAGGTAAATAGTCTCTGTCATATGCTAGGTAACAATCTCTATCAGTCTTATGCTAGTAAGAAAACTATGAGGCATCAAGAAAACACAGCAATTCAATCAGCTAGATCAATCTTGTTACTCCACCTCCCTCTTAGTAAATGTTCTTAAAAGGGTAAAAACGTCATCAAGCCTGTCAGACACTGTAGTATCCCATCACCTTCTAAACAGATAAACCCTGTGCTTTGGATTCCAGTTCAAAAGCTTCCAAATGCTTTTTCTGCATCAGATCTTCCAATTAATTTGATTTTTCTAATAAGTTTTTTCCACACATACTTGATCCCTTTTTAAAAACTGAGTGGTATTTGTTTTGAAGTTTACTGCATTTCCTTACAGTGTAAAAAAGTTATTTTCCCCCATACACAAACAATAATTTACCTTTCAAAGCCCAGTAAAATTTCATATTCCCTTCTGCCTATGTATTTTAAAAAGATTTCTTACTGTCCGTGGTATTAATTTTTGTACCCACGGTATTTTGCACAGAGCATCAGAATGATAATCCCCAACATTTAACATTACCTTGTTCATGGGGGAGTCAGCCTATTTCACCTCAGTTAATCTTTGTAAGGTCCTACTGTTCCAATAATACACCAGGACCGTGTCCAGGTAGCTCTTGAATAGCTCCAGTGATAGAAACTCCTCAACCTCTCTGGGCAACCCATGCCAGTACTCAGTCAGCCTCACAGTGAAAAAGCGTTTCTTCATGTTCAGGTGGAATCTCCTGTTTGTGTCCATTTCCTCTTGTCGGACACCACTGACAAATGCCTGGCTCCATCTGCTTTTAAACTTCCTTTCTGGTATTTGTCCTCATTGCTGAAATTCCCCAAATCCTTCTCTTCTCCAGGCTAAGTGGTCCCAGTTCTCTCAGCCTTTCCTCCTAGGAGAGATGCTCTTGTCCTTTAGGCACCTTAGTGGCCCTTTGCTAGACTCCTCCCCAGTAACTTTGTATCTCTCTTGTACGTGGGAGCCCAGAGCTGGACCCAGCACTCCAGGTATGGCCTTAGAAGAGTTTAGTAAAGGGGAAGGATCACCTCCCAGACCCATTGGCAACAATCCCCCTAACGCAGCCCGGGATACTGTTATCTGCCTTTACAGGGAGGGCACACTGCTGGCTCATGTTCAACTTAGCATCAACCAGGACCCCCAGGCTCTTTTCTGCAAAGCTGCTTTCCAGAGAGGCAGCCATCAACATTCAGTGCATGGGCTTGTTCCTCTGCAGGTGCAGAACTCTGCACTTTCCTTTATTAAACCTTGTGTGGTCCTTGTCCGCCCATTGCTCCAGCCTGTCAAGGTCCCTTTGGATGGCAGCACGACCCTCTGGCTTATCAGCCACTCTCCCAGTTTGTTCTCATCAGCAAACCTGATGAGGGCACACTGTGCCCCATTATCCAGTTCATGAATGAAGCACTTAAACAGACCACGACCCAGTACTGACCTCTGTGAAACTCGCAATTTATACCAATAAAGTTTTCCTATGTTTTAAGTCAAAACAAACAAACAAACAATAAATCTCTCATAGAAATATAGTGTCATAATAGTCACATAAAGCATGTGACTGGTATGATGATAAGTACATAGACAGCTGCTTGGGAGTCTTTTAATGCCTTTCAGCACTACACATTTTGTTTGTGGTTTTCATTAGGTAGGATTTGAGAGACAAAGTTGTGCATGAACTTCACGTCTTCAGAATACACTGTGAGAGACATGAGGATACAAAAGATTTAAGATGGATTTAAGTGCTCAATATGAAAGGAAATTAAGCAGTTCCGGGGTTATCTACAGGTTTTGGTAGACAGTAACAGATTCTTCTATAGTCTGCTAAAATAGAGCAGGAGCATTCAATTTTACTTTGTGTTATGTTCTCTTTGAAGTTATATATTCAAAACCAATAAGTACAACTAACGCTTTTGAAGACTTTTATGTGTTTTATGGATATCTTTTGAGACGAGACAATAACTATTGTGCTTGTTTTTAAAATGTAATTCAACACATTCCTGAAATGTTGGAATAAACCACAATTCTCCTGAACTGTGATTTTCATAAGGTGGAGAAATAAAACAGTTCTGGATTGGGAGCACCAGACTAGAAGCTTTCTCCATAAGTATTATGGAGGTAAAGTGAGAAAATTTCAAAAATAGAAAAAAAAGTGGTAATGACTAGCATGAAAGGAGAGGGGAAACCTAAGGAAGAGACTGCAGCAAATCTATTGACAATTTTAAAAACTGGTTTTCAGATGATGCCAAAATATTTTAAGACAAATTAAAACCAGTCCTGTAAAGCTCCACAGAATCCACAGGTAACAGACTTAATGAAAGAATTAATGAACAGTTCTATGGACAGACAGAAGATGGAACTAGGGCAAAGCAATAAAAGTTGGTTCATGCCACATTTCAGAAAGCACATTTTATTCCTGTCTTTTTAGTTTTAATACATTAACAACCATAAGATCATAGAATGGCTTGGGTTGGAAGGGACCTTAAAAATCATCTAGTTTCAACCCTCTCTGACCATAAGCAGGAATACCTTCCTCTAGAGCAAGTTGCTCAGAGCCCTGTCCAACCTGATCTTGAACACTTCCAGGGATGGGGCATCCACAACTTCTCTGGGCAAGTTGTACTGGTGCCTCACCACACCCACAGTAAAGAATTTCTTCCTAATATATAATCTAAACTTTCAGTTTGAAACCATTCCCCCTTGTCCTGTCCCTACATGCCCTTGTGAAAAGTCCCTCTCCAGCTTTCTTCTAGGCCCACTTCAGGCACTGGAAGGCTGCTGTAAGATCTCCCTGGAGCCTACTCTTCTCCAGGCTGAAGAGCCCCAACTCTCTCAGCCTGTCCTCATAGAAGAGGTGCTCCAGCCCTCTGATCATCTTTGTGGCTCACAAGAGCCAAGCACAGGGGCAGAATCCTCTCCCTCACCCTGCTGGCCACTCTGCTTTTGATATAGTTGGCTCTCTGGGCTGCAAGTGCACTGTGATGAGATGTGGAGCCTTTCATACACCAANTCAGGGCTGCTCTCAGTCCACTCTTATCCTAGCGAGTATGTGTGTTCAGGATCGCTCTGACCTAGTTGCAGGACCTTGCACTTGGCCATGTTAAACTTCAGGAGGTTTGCACAAGCAACCTCTCAAGCCTGTCAAGCTCCCTCTGGATGTCATTCCTTCCCTCCAGTGTGTCAACTGCACCGCACAGCTTGTTGTAGTTGGCAAATTGTCTGAGGATGCACTAAAATCCCACTTTCTCTGTCACCAACAAAGTTGTTAAACAGTGCTGGTCCCAGCACTGACCCCCGAGGGACACCACTCATCACTCCTCTCCACTTGGACATCGAGCTGTTGACCACAACCCTTGGAGTGCAACCATGCCGCCAATTCCTTTTCCACCAAGTGGCCCATCCATCTAATCCGTGTCTATCCAGTTTAGAGACAAGGATGTCATGTGGGAGAGTGTCAAACGCTTTGCACAAGTCTAAGTAGCTGATGTCAGTTGCTCTTCCCTTAGCAACCAATCATGACTGAGAACTATGCTTGGTCACTAGGAGAACTATTAGAGTTGAAAAGGTACACAGGAAAGTGTCTATAAAAAGACCTACCTTCTTCCAAGAACTATAGCCTGAACTACTCTACAATATTTTGCAATAATCGGAATAGCATAAAAGCTGCGAGTTTAAACTGAAAAACTGTCAGCTCTCAAAGGCAGAGGGAAACTATCCAGATAAATGAGGTATAATTTTACCCTGAAGTACAGTTGAAGAATGGCAGCTGCCCATCAGAAAATTAGACTGTCAAGCTTGCAACAGTACACAGTTTCTACTTACGCTGAAATGAAAGGCAATGATCACCTAAGAAAAAAGGAATATATTTTAAGCATGTTAAATGAGGAAGCAATCAAAAGAAGTCCACTTAAAGGGTCAGGTTTGTTTGTACTGTAAATGACACTGAAGATGCTAATCTCTGGCTCTTGCCTTCCAGATTACTATTTTGGGATTTAAAACAAGCAACATTTGAATCCAAACCTAGTTGTCCTAAACTTTTAGTTCATTTAGTTTATGAATAATTTCTCCAACATCAATAGCATTACTGAAATGAATAAAAGGTTAGACATGCTCACTTTTAGGGCAACTGCATTGTATGCAGCCCCAAGGAACACTGTGTCAGTGTGCACTAGGGACATCTTTCACTAAGCAGACAGGTCATAGAAATTTTTACAGATTCCTCCTGCATCTCAAAACAGAAGGTTGGTAAAAATGGTGCTGCGTTAGCCTCAGAATTTGAATGCTCCCACTTCTTTTAAGCAAGGTATGTGCTAACATCAAATTAATTAGATTATTTATGTCTGTGGGGTAGGCAGTGTACATGCCAATGGCATTTATTCTTGTAACAGTAGCTTTTGTGTATACCAATAGTGCACAGATACCTCGCAAATGCAAACTTACCAAGAACTAAAAACAACTGCAGTTACAAATTCTCTCAGTAAGGATTATTCAGCTGGAACATGTTCCACTTCAGAGGGCTATTTGGTATTTACTACAGAGCACATAAAAGTGATCCAATTGTAGTAAAGATTCATAAACCAACCAAAGGTTTCAAATTGCATAATTGCTGAAAATCCCTTTAAAAAGGATTTTATTTTCCAGAATCCTACTTTGAACATGAAATGTTATTCCAACAGAGATGTGGTATCTATTTATAACCAAATGTTTGTGTGTAGTGGTCAAATGCAAAAAAAGAGGAATTGAATGTTTATTTTAGTCTTGATTTTATTCCAATACCTTGTGTAATTTGTCCTGAAATTCTAATTATATCCCCCTATATAAACACTGCAAATATGAAAACTGAGAGACTATTTGCTACAGCTTTTTTCCTCCCTTTTTCCAAAGTAAAGAGATGCCTGTGGTCGAATTACTTAATGAAAAGAATTCAGTGTGTCAGTGATCATTCCAACAAAGAAAACATGTCCATTTACAGTATTGTTTAACTATTTCTATGTTGGTGACCACATTAAATGGGTATTTGAATGGAAACATGCCAGATGAATAGAAACAACCTTCATGGGTGCCAAACATTAGCTATTTCTACAAAATTAGCTAAAGGTTTGCAAAATTACACACACCTATTATAAGTGCTGGCCTCTTAGGCAACTCAGAAGTATATTGCTGATGCGATTTTAAGAAAGCAATGCCAGTAAAATATATCAGGAGTTATTACCAGCCCATTATGTCATCATCAGAGCTTATGTTGAACCACAGAAATATATATGCATTATAGCTCAGGAACTGTAGCACAGCAGGAGTCTAAAAATGGATATCTATTTATGAAAGAAATCTACACTTTATGCTGAAAAGTAATGTTAGCTGGACAAAACCCATAATAACCAGAAGCTGTGCAATTCAACAGCCTTTTTGTAGTTGCAGAATAAAATTGAATAAAAGTTAATTTTAGGAAGTCAGCCACTGCAGACCTCAGTCAAAGGACTGCCTGGGATTTGCAGTAGTGAATCAGAACTTTGATTCTTCTGGTTGCCAACAGTGGGCCGAACTGAAGGCCTCTGAGAAAGGAGCAACAAAGTTTTTAATGAATAGCAGTTGGCTGAAAATTCTTGGCCTAAGTTCTAAACCATGAGGCTTATAGCCCTCATGATCCTTCCCTATCATCCATTTTAACTATGCATAACTTCATTATCCTTATTTAAACCCCCCCCTATTTAAAATCCTGGTTTAAAAACTGGCTCAGTGCTAGTTTGTCATAGGAAATTCCACTGGCTAAACACAGATGCCACAAAGAAACATGCATGTTATAAATACAAGCACTTGGTTTTGAATTTGCAAACTTATTGGCACCCCTAGAGTGCTACACAAAGATGGTTATGTTATCCCAGACCACCATTTTTGTATTTCCTTTGCAAAATAGTAGGATTCTTTGTAAAAAAAAAAAATCACCTACATGATTTTCTTCAGCTGATGCTTGTGTTTTAGTATGTATTTTTATATAGACCGAATGTAACCAAATTGGAAATCAGTTTGTCAAAAAAAAAAAAAAAACACAAAAAAAACACACCACACCAAAAACCCCCATAAGCAACTCTTACCTCTATCAATTCAAACAGCCACAAATAACCCAGAAATGGTCCACAGTCCAGGAAATATCAGATCGAAAACCTTCCTACAGACATATGGCAAGGTAGGGAAACAAAATTGCTAGAGGGAGAGTTCCACAGCTAGGGTATATCAAACACCCATCCTCCATTCAACTCACACTTCCCTCTCCACATTTATACCCCACTGCTCCTCTCCATATGCCTGCACCAGAAGTACCCCAGCTCTCTTAAATAAAATATCAGGTTAAAACATCTGATCAGTGGAATAGCTACTGCATGGGGTTTTCCTCCTTTTTTTTTTTTTTACCCAAGTAAGTTAATAGTTACATTTTAGAATTGTTCATGTTTATTTCAGAGGTCAGAAAACTTACCTGCTTCCTCCATGTTTAAGGTTTCCCATCTTACCACAGCCACAATCTGTTTCCCCCACTTGGATGCAGCTCTCAAACTCATACAAATCCACAGGAATAGATAGGACCCATCTGAGAGTGCTGGGAGAGCTGGCTGGCATCATCACGAGGCTGCTGTTCACTGCCTTTGAAAGGTTGTGAAGCCTGGAGAGGTTCCCCAGTCATTTCAGCAAGAAGGACAACATAGGGAACTACATGGAGGTCACTCTTCCTAGGTCTCTTGGAAACCCTCTAACCCAATATATCCATGATTTCCATCTATCTCTGCAGCCTCCTTAAGAAATGGGTATCACCTCCCCACACAAGCTCCTAAAACTACAAAACTTCTCTATCCTTCTTCTTACCTGCAACACCATTTTGAAAGCGTTTGGCCTATCCACCCCTAATAATTCCAAAATGTTACATTTCTAACTGGAGTCATGCCAAGGCCTTTGAGATGCTACTGTTTGCAAGTGAACAAAATTACAGAAATTCACTGAAAAGAAAAAAAAAAATGCTAAAAACTGAGAAAGACAGTTCAGAGTAAGTAAAAACATTTCTGACCTCCCCTGATGGTAGGCAGTAGTTGGTGGCTTGTTCTGCAGAACTAAAACCCAGGTAGGTTTCTTTTTGCTGGGGCTGCTTTGCATCTTCCTTAATGGCACTGAGTGCTTCTCTTGGCAAAGGATGGAGGCTTTGCAGCATCTTCCATCCTCCAAAAAACTGGATATGCTTGGGCCTCCTCCAGTTGCCCAGGCTTGGCTGCCAGCTGAGCAGTAGGAAGGCTTAGCACTGGAAGGAGGGGTTTGCTGGGGTTCTGGGTGGTATTTCAGTACATCTCAGTGCCTGGTCCTTGGCACAGGATGATGATGATGGGTCTCACTGAGTAACTACGGCCTGTCAGGGGAAAAATTGTTATTGTTCTGTAGCCGTGTTCCTTCGCTTTTGAGAGGCGCTGCTTCCAGCTGCTCCCTCAGGCAGTCTTAATACTTAGAGTCTGTGATTTCTAAGTGAAAATGAGTAACATTATTCCCACATTACCAAGGGGAAAAAATGAAAGTGAGAGTGCATCACGTTCCCAAGGCATGGCCTGTGCCTGTGGTGGGGACAGGGACAGCAGCTCACCAAGGCTCACTCAGGGTCACTCCTGTTCTGCTCTGCAGGTTTCATGTCCAGGAAAACGCATTTCAGACCCGAAATACTGAAATTGAAACAGAAACCAAGGGAAGTTGCAACTTCTGATCAGCTTTTTAGAGGCAATATTGGGATAATGTTTTTATTTTTTTAATTGACCTAAGTGTTTTATTATAAAACTATCCTCAACACTCCTACCTATACAGGTATTTTCTTAAATTCACTTTGAGAAGACGACTGCAGAGTATTTCATTCAATTTTTCATTAAATAAAAGCTATAAGCAAAGAGAAAATTATTTTGTTTTCAGTTTTACTGTTTGTACAGAATCTTAATATATTAATGTAGAAAATTTAATTTCTTTTAATGATAATTGTAATAAGCTGAAACTTGCTAAGCACAGGCTACTGAACTGAAACCATGACAGCCAGGTAGTTTAAGTGCAAGTCTGAGCATGGAAAGTTCAGAGGTTGTCTTTATTTTATTAGAGGCATGTAAGTAACACTAGACGTACAGAGAGGTAAATGTATGATACCTAGGTTTTCCTTTTGTTAGAAAAGAACGGTAATAAAATCACGGGAACTTAGATTGAGATTGTACATCAGGAATTTGTTGTGACAGGAAAATGCTCTCAGGCAAAAACACTGGAAGTAGTACCTACCTTAAAGGAAAATGTGTCTTTCTTTGTGCTGACAACTAAGCACTAAGACTGAATCCAGTGTCAACTGTTCAGTTACTTTTTGCTAATCGATGCTTTTCTAGCTCAATACTTCTTTCAAATTATATATATATTCATTTAAAGGGTAAACTACTAACACTAAATCAAAATCTTAAAGCAAATAGCCGCAGCCAGTGTCTAGCCAAACTACCATCTATTTAAACCCATTATAAAATCAGCTGTATGCCATTTCATTGCAGGTTACTTAAAGCTCAAATTTACTCGACCATAAAGGGTTTTTTAATTTTAATCTCTTTTCAATGAGAACACCTGGCACATCATATCACCTAGGAATACAGCTATTTAAAACAACATTTCTGCTTATTGTCATTGCATCCAGAAGGTAGGTAAAAGTCAAGCAATAATGAGGAACGGAAAACATCTGTCTAAAATTTACGGCCATCCTATGAATAAATCATTTTGTATGTGTCTTTTTAAGAATGATCACTGAGTAATTTTGACAACTTGTAATTTATCTACTAGGAATGTCCCTTGTTTATTACTACTTTATTACTACCCCTGCCTAAATATGGCAACAGGACTAAGGAAGCAGATTATTAACACACTAAAGACAAAAATGAAAAACCAAAACTGAAGATACATGTACACACAGACGACTCACTTTAACAGACAGAGGAGCTCAGCTCAGTTTGGTCGTCTGTTTCCTGTTATAAGCTTACTTTTTCCAGCTTTACAGGCTACAAGGGTAACATAGAAGAAAAAGACTGTCAAAATGATTGAAAATTATGATTGTGCGAGGACAATATTTTGTTCATCCTATAGCTGGTCCCAGTGGGGCCAGACACAAAAGAAGCACAAATAATATTTAGGGATGCACCTTGGACATCAAACGAGCTCCTTGCATAACCAGCTGCTAGAAGAAAAATAGCTGTTCACTCACCAGGACCACACTGTCTAGTCACATTGTTTGGGGAATTCTAGGCTCTATTATTCCCATACCATTTATGTATACAGAAACGTAGAGCAAAGTAACATACCTAAAAATTAACAGAATTGCATTCACATTTCTAGAGAAAAGTACATGGCACAGAGCAGCAATTGAATCTGTGGTAAATTAGGTACTATCAGTTGTTGCAATTATCTTCTTCTTTTTATGCTTTTTTTCATCTGCTCTTCTTCAGTTTTCAATAAACATAATTTCATCCCAAGTATCATTCTTTACTATTCATAATAATATAGCTCCATCCTTAGACCTGAGGAAGATTCTCTTCTGAGAAGAAAAGAAACCAGAGCCCATTGATGACAATAGCAACAAGGTCACAAAGCAGTGTTACAAATGGAATGCAGTCTCACTAATCCTGTAAGCCATCAAGATGACAGATAATACGAGATGCCATCAAAATATTCCCAGTCTCTATGGGGGAAAAAAAAAAAAAGTCACAAACTCACTTTCTATAGTTTGGCTCATCCAAGAAAAATGAGATGTCATGACGCATACAAACACAGCTCTACTTTTTCTCCCTTACTTCTATAAGCCTTTTCCTCCCGTGAAGCCTATTTCTATGTGAGGCAGCAGATATAAAATAATTTACTTACATCACAAATAAGAAACACCTGTGGGAAACTGTTATTAACATGAAAAAAGGTACTTTAAAAATTAAGGGAAAAAAAATCCACCATATGAAACAGAGATTGGTATTCGGATTCTTGTGTGACTAATTATTTTTCTTGACCATCCAAAGCCCATAATAACCTCTTAGACTATTTGTTCAAATAAGGCTCCTTTTCCAACTCTGTTTCTAAGAAATACTGAAATTTTTATCCTTTATTCAGTAGCACACATGCTCCCTGTGGCACATCCCACATTCCTTCTTTTCAGGGAGATCCAAAAACTATTATAGACTATTGATACAGGTGTTGTAGAAACTGTGAAGCATGTAACAGCACAGATTTTTGCTCTACTAAAAGCCATTTATTATTGAGTAAAATATTCAACATCACCATAATTAAAACCTTCATATTGCTACCCACTGCCTGGAGCAGAGCAGTATGAAAATCCTTACTGTAAACAGCATCAAAGTTTCCAACAGGTATCTCACCTTGATGAGTTCTTCCTTCAGCACAAAAAGGTCATGAAGAGACACTCCAGAAAAGTAATTTAACATGTTCAGATTGACACACCACTATCTTAGAAACTGAATTGTCTTTGGGCAAGTATCAGAGAAAACCTTGGAGACAATTGGTATGTATTTTATACCTGCCATTTATACCATTGCCATACCAAGCTCCAGTTACTCCTACAACTATAAAAAATTGCAGAAGTATTCTGTCATTAACTACTGAAGAACTCAGGCTAAAGGTAGTAATTCACTCTTGCTCACTTCTGTGCTTTTAAATAAGTTGGCAGCATCCTTCAGTTTTTCTCATGAAAAAAACCCCAAGCATTTAGATCTTTTAGATATCCAAGTATCTACGAGGAATAAAATATTTCAGGAACCTTTTTTCCCTCTAATACCTATGGTTTGTAATTCAGCTTGCCACATGCACTGAAGCTATGTTCACAGTTTTCAAACTTACAATTATTTGAATTAAAACATGGCAGAACTCATAAATGTGTAAAACCCTTAAACATGCAGGAAAAATTTCGTTAGGAGCTATTTGCCATTGTGTTAGTGTCAACAGATGATTTTAAATTAGGATAGAAAACTGAACACAGAAGGTTTGTTTTCATTTTAGAGTAACATGACTGTGACTGATCTTTTCAAATGGTTCCACAATCGCAACTTTGACCAAACTTTAAACTGAATATAAAATCAATGAAGACGGAGTATATAGACACATGGACTTTTCTTAAAAATTTCCTCTGACAGAAGAGTTTTACAAATAGGAAGCAATACACTTCAATTAGCAAAGGTGACAATGAAGTATGCATTTGCTGACATTCTATGGGGGTCCCACTATCTGGATATCCCACTATCAATGGATAACTAGGGGCTTGATTTCTTTAAACACAATTTCAAATACCTGCTAACAGAATCCTTGTGTAATACTTAATACTTAAATCTTGTTAAAAAAGTATTGGCAAGTTTGAATACATTTTTAATAAACAGAATGAGGCCCAAAGTAATCTGATGAACTTTTATTAAAAATAATCTTCCTACAGCAGTATGGAATTCTTTAGCAAAGTCAAGCCACCACCTGTTCCACATCCTTCTTCACTAACACCATAAATCTGATTTCCTCTGTTCCTCTAGTGATCAGCACTGCTGGCTGATAACTGCTCTGCTTATAAACCCAAACGCAGTTTTCACCACGAACGCAATTTTCAAGCAGCCAAGAAACAGCTTTACTGAAAAGGAAACCACCTTCCCTTCGATGAGACCAACTTTTTTCTAAACCTTTACAGACGGATATAATTCCATGCACTGTCATTAGATCCAGAAAATTCTCAGAAGAGAACCAAAAGTTGCTTAATGACACATCGCAAGTTGATTTGTGATGCTCTGCATGCAGTTTGCTTTTTAAGACTTTTTGGGCCGCTTCCTTCTCAGAGCGCGATGCGTTCAAGATGCGTGATGTCTGGTTCCCAGCTCTGCTTCCATCTGCTGGATGTCATTATGCACTGAAGATTTATGTTCGATTTCAAATCGAATGCAAGTTTCACACTCTAAGTAGGGGTGCCCACAAACATATTGTTCTTTGGAGAACAACTCTCTGGCTCCATAGATATAACTTGGACAGAGTAGTTCTGTTCTTCTGCAGCCCACGCCCGATCCAGATCCACGAGCCCCATACACTGTTTTCCTAAAAGGACAGTAAGGGAGAGCATGGAAACTCAGAATGCAGAAACATTATCAGAAACGTGCACTTCAATATTCAGTGTTAGGAAAACACATCAGTAAGCCACCTAAAAATAAGTTCCACATCTACTTTAAAAACCATCTTAATCTGTTTTACTTCAAACAGACACTCATTAACAGTTCCAAATCACATCTGTGACTTGTAATCCTCATTTAGCAAAGATCTTGAGAAGATTATTAACTCTTCATATATAGAGAGAAAGCTTAAAAACAGTCGTGCCTTTCTCAAAATACACAGAAAAATCCATACTTTAATGTAAAGGCCACAGAAGGAAGAAAAATGCCTCATTTATCCCTTAGCTCTCTGAATTGCCAAACTTCTACTCCCTTTATAACCATAATTATTTTCCTCCTGTACTTTAATCTAAAATCTGAAAATCTCTGATTATTGAACTTCAACAAAAGGCTACAATAAAAAAAAATTATCCAGTCTAATTGATTTGAGACATATTAATGTAACTACTTGTAAACAAAAATACTACACTGGTAATGCAAATTAAGCTTATCTCAGATTTATCTGCAGAAAAAACAGGAAGGATAAATCAAGGGAGTTTTTCAGCTTAGAGAGTTGTATTATGATAGAGCCATGCCAAGTTGATGGGACCATTTGTCTTACTTAATTAGTCATTATAATTGATTATTATGTTCTGAAATACAGAATTGACTTGTCGGATCATATTTCAGCAGTTTGAAACTCTATTGCAAGAAAGATTTAACACTTCCCTGAAATGTTTTAACACTAATAGTCATACAGTCTCAAGTTCCGAACAGGGCACAATCCTCCTTCGGTCTCAAAGCCAACAATCCTACCTCTTTTACTGGTCCTGACAAAACCGTATAGTTAAATATATTTGGGGTCTGAGACGAAAGGAAGACACAGGAGCACATCATGTTTATCATCAGGATATGAGTCTGGCATATTCCTCTGTAGTTCCTCTGGAACTTCTTACCTCTTTCCTGAATGTAATACACAGCTTTTGTGCCTGTACCATTATAAGCCCTGTTATGCACCCTGGTTACGTGCCTGTAGAAGTTTTGGTAGGTGGCACAAATGCTCCTCAGAATCCTTGTATTTCAGAACAGCTGGTGCACATGACACTTTAATACAGTACTCAGTCCAATCTATTCTGTCTTTCCACAGTAAGCCGATGGCCAGAACTATCTTCTCCTTCTCAGCTGAACTCCTTAGTTACAAAATAATGTCACTACTTTGAATTCACCAACATTATGACATCTGGACTCCGTTCTGTTGGTGGCTTGGAATTTGAGAGGGGTAGTAATCGGGTAGGAGACAATTTAGAGACAAAATAATAAGGGAGGGCCTGAAAAAGGACTTGGCAACTCAGTCCTGTATGGATCTATACATTGCAGGGAGAAATTAGCAGTTTATAAACCCAGGACACAACTCTGCAAATTACTTTTTGTGGCACTATTCTTCCCACATTTGTGACTTCATAGAAAATCACCTTCTGTGGCTGGTTGAACAAACATGGCATGTACACACTCCTGCCACTGACAGCAACATCCTTATTATTCCATGGCTACACACTAAAGGGCAGCTGGGATTGTCACAACTGGGGCCTGGTTCCCTGGGTGCTCCCAGTAAGATTGTGTGAAATGCGTGGAGCAGTTCTGTGTAAGCAGGTGGGCTGTAACAATGTCCACAAAACCATTTAACCATTCAGTCTCCACTGCTGCATATAGTGTGTAAAAGCCACATGTCCAGTGAAAATGATACACAGAACTTCATTAATTTAAAAGGGAACTGCTGTGTGTAGCACAACTGGGTTCAACTGCATATTTTTTTTCACAGATACTACAAAAATTGGTGATAATTCCTTCCACAAATGTGTTGTTTCAGCGATGACAGTCACAGACAAATGCTGTATTTTAACTTACAGGTAATGAAAGCAAATTATTTTTCACTTCTCCAAAGCTGCATAAATTCAGTGGTAATTGCTAAAATGTAGTTTACAATATAATCCTAAAATATTAAAAAAGTGGCAGAATAAGTGATTTTGCCACCATTTACAACAGAGAAGAAAAAGCCTCCTCCTGTTCAGGAATACTCCCATTAAATGAAATACAGTTTTCTCAATACCTAATCATACATTTACCAAAAACATTCTGACCATGGCTGTAACACCGATCTCATGCAATTGTTTGCAAGGAAAACTTAAAAATACTGCTAAATAAAATTCCCACAAAACCAGTTTCAAAGCTGAAGCTCAACAGGGAAATGGGAACCATCTTCAACGGAACAGACTAGTATTACACGGAACTTAAAAGAAAAAGTAACATTCCTGAAAACAGAAAAAAAAGCAATGATGTAGGGGAAGAGGACAATAAGATTTATATGTATGGGTTTTTGTCAGAACAAAACACATGAAAGTTACATTTGTGGAAAAAAACCATGCAGTTTCAGACACAGTCAACAGATAAAAATTACAATCATTCAAAAAATTTAAAAAAAAAAATTTTGGGTCCTATTTCAATTTTCAGTCCACAGTGCTGGGTGCTACACTGGTAACTGAATAGTGCCCTGTTCAATTTCTTTTTTTCAAACACTGCAATGATAACAAAAGAAGCTGAAAAATTTCTCATCAGCTTTCATACAGAATCTGTATAACTTTCTTTTTGTGCAGCAAGCAAAAGAAATACCTTGAACGCTTCAAATTAGGCTTTTAAAAAACATTATGATTATTTGCTACTACTGCTTTAATGTAGTTGGTATTTCTTCTAAGCCAAGAATGCAGAGTTATGTTCTTAGAGTTCCAAGCCCCATCTGTCTTTTCTGACCTGGAAGCTCATTTACAGCTTCCATCAGAACAAGGACCACGTCGTAGGCTTTTGTCAGTCAAAGCTTTTGCCACATATTTGAAGTGGTTTGTATTTTGCTGCCCTTCTGACCAAAACCAGCCCAACTTCTGCAATTTACCCTTATTGTCTGCAGCTGGCATTAGATGTCTGCCCTCCTAAGAGAGTTATCCCCAGTGACTACAAGCAGGACAAAGGGGGCACACTGGAAGTCACTACTATGAATTGTCTGTGCTTTTAATGTAAGATAAACTGGCAGTAGCAGGACTTCAGTGAACTTCACAAAGACCTCATGCTTTTCATAGAATGGGAAGGGGAAAAATAAAGGTCAAGCAATAAAAAATAAAAATCAGTAAATTGCAAACACTCTATCTCATATTGGTGATTTTGAAAGAAGGAAAGAGTTTCTATACCATAGAATGGAAGAGCAACAGTGAAATGTGACAAAACTTGCATTTTTCAAGTTTTATGTGAAGACAGCAACTTAATGCCCCATCCACAAAGGTCTACTTCTTCCTTTCTATATCAAGGTGAAATCATTACTGAGACGGTTTACACAACAGCTGCAGAAATTCATACCAATTAGCCTGCGTTCAGGTGGAAGCTGAACAGCTGTCTGATCTGCAAATCTGCAAAGAATCATGTGCTCCTAAAAAAAAAAAAAAAAGATAAAGCAAGAAAAATCTAATTAAATGTTTTAAAGTATTAAAAGTGCTATCACACTGAAGACTATATTTCTAGAAAATTTATCTGCGTGCAAATCCCAATTTTTATTCTGCAAATATATGTTTAAATCAAGAGTTTGTAATCGCTGTCTCATGTCTCCTCATCACTATTTGTTTCTTGCTAAACTTTCTAGTTCTTTTCAGCAGTTGAATTGGATGCAGTGTATACAAGAGAGCATTCTTCAAAGACATACTGCAGACTAATTTTGCCTTCAATAACTGATAAGCAACAGTCTTCTTTTAGCACAGTCATCACAGCATCAATAAGGAGCCAAGGTAAAATTCTTAAACAGGTGATTTGAACTACTGCACATTTCTCCAAGCAGTGCTTCTGAATTCCAGAAGAACAGCCTCATGGTCAAACTTCCTCTGCCCTGCCAAATCCAGTCAGGATCAACTCAAAAGATCTTGAAGGCAAAAAATACCTGGCTTTGAATAGAAAAGTCTCCTCCATCAAAATTATCATAATGCAATTTCAACCTATCCCTGTTTTTGCAAAGGCTTCTGCAACAGCTGCTGTCCTGTCACCCAGGGGGATGGTGCAGTGAAGGATGCATTTCACTCCCTGCTTAGATCACTACACAAGCGGGCAGAACCCCATATCCTCATTTGCCTTCAAATCCCACCACCTATGTCAGTATAACGATTCCTCAAAGACCAGCCAAGCCAAGGAATGCAAGTTAGCCAGATGGTGAAAGAAAAAGCCTTGCAGGTGTAGCAATGAAATTAATGCTCTGATGACAGCTGTGCTCTTTGGGACAGCTGCAGTATTAAGTACAGGACAGCGTAAATCAGAACCATCGTAGAATTGTACAACATTCCCAAGTCTCCTACAATGTCACAGGGAGAAAACAGCAATGGACAACAACAAAAAGTGCTCTCCTAAGCAAAGCTTCCAGAGCTATTGGTCTGAAAAAAAGGCATGTGTCTTGCATCAAAAACTTTTTTTTTTAAGTTAATTTTTTTTTTTTAAATTCTTGTCTATATAAAACTATGACTTTAAAGAGTTGGTTCTTATACCAACTCTTGCAGAGGGAACTTGGTGGAGAGGGAACTTCACCTGAGGACACTTCAGGTTCTTTCAGTATTCTGAAGTAAGGATAGCTTTTTATTAGAAGGACATAAACATCCAAGAGTTTTTATTCCACTAAAAAGCTTCATATTAAGTCAAGATGGTAACAACCCCCACAGTACACTCCATCCAACTCATAAATTTAATAGACACCTGACCGCAAAAAATTTTCTCACATATTATAAAATATTATCACCACTTGATACTCAAATATTACTCATTTAAATAAATTTACACTATCCTGAGGCAAGGATATTTGTTCCCTAGTACAGCTCATTGGCACGCAGGTTTCCAGCTCACAGCTTCATAAAAGATATGGAAGCAAAATGAGAAGGAGTTATAATACATTTAGGAGTTACATGCACTCCACCCACCCAGTTCCATTCAAATGTGGCTATTTTTGTGGTACAAAAGAGTCAAAAATGTTAACCCAGACATGAGTACTGGAGGACGAAGGAGAAAGAGAGCCATGTGGTCACAACAGGAGAGAAACAGCAGTGATTTTTGGGGAGAAAAACAGGGATTTAGAGGAGAGGGAAAAGATCCGTCACAGCACACAACTCCTCATCAGCCTTCAGGCACCCAGTACAACTTGGCTCTTTACAACATCAGTGTTCCAGCTCTTTAGACCAGACCAGAGCCAAGGTAAGCCTTGTCACTTAACCTGAAAATCTGGACTGACTCCAGTGCCTTGGCTTCTTAGAGAGGTGATCCAAAGAGATAAATTAGAGCATGTTATGACTACATTGTTTACCAATGACACACATTGAATTCTCAGAAATTAGAAGAAAAGCATTTCTAAAATAATGAAGATTACAGACTGCCCAAACTTTGTGTGTGCATAAACAGTTAATCTGCTTACTAGAACACCCTTACCTTCAATTCCTATTAAATTTCCAAAGTGAAAAGTATTTGCAAAGTTATACAGTTCTACTTTCCAATTCTTCTTGTGTCTTGAGAAACAGCCTCAAAATGTATCATGGTAGAAATCTGCAGATATCTTATTCTTTGCAACTATAAACTAATGAATTGTAGCATAATGTTCTCATCAAAAAAGTTTTGGAAATGCCAGACTTCTGGATGTCTTTTTAGATCTCACAAAAATAGAAGATAAGAGAAATTAATTTAAAATGGGAACTGGAGGGGGTGACACAGACGATGTCTGGCTAACACATGGCAACTCTGGCTGCTAGCCAGTAACCTGTAACAATTTATTAATATGAAATATAAAAATGCATACAGCTAGCTGCATAACAGAAGTTATTTATAACTAGGATTATTGGAGGCACCAACTAGCCTAGACCATTTGTATAGACTCTTACATTATTATGAGCAGCAATACTTTTTAGCCTTGTCTTTGACTCCTGTGCCCTCTGCAACACGAGTAATAAAATGCTGGAGCCTACGGTGTTGATAAACCCTGTGATTTAAATCTCTATATATTAACAGATTAAGAAAAAAATTCACTGAGTTGTAATGAGGTTATGCACACTATCCTAATCTAGGCATCCCTGACTCTATAACTATCACCATCTCCCTCTGTACTGTTAACTAGTTTACTTTTAATAATGTTGGTAAGTGAACTTTTTCTGAACTGAAACCCGAGTTCTTTGCGTTTACGTGTTAGAAACATATAAATTTAAAAAAGGTGAAAAACAATGACAGGTCCAAATGCACTGTGCAGCTTTTGTCATCTCAATCTATGGGCATTTATTTCCATGTACATTCGTAAAGTGTACATAAACCAGACTGTCATGGAGGTAAGATTAGTGTATTAGCAGATAACTGAATTTCCCTTAGAAGATGGCTGGAAATTTTCTTAATTTTTAAAACTCCCTCTTATTTGAGGATTAAAAAGAATAATCTCCATTTCCCTGCCACAGACGGCATCTTTGCACTGCTCATTGTCCCAAAAAAAAAGATCAGGATATTACAAATACCTTCCTTTTCTTTCATATTTCTGTTATTAAGAATTATTCTGCATCTCCAACATTCATTTCTACATTGTAAGCACCAAGACCCCTGTCTAGGGTTCGATACGTGAATTTAGTACAGTTTCTCTATAACCTTGCTTCCCTCAAAAGGAAACATTTTCTTTCCATGCCGCATTAAGTGCATCTAAATGCACATGACAAAGTTTAACACATCAGTCCACCCCTCTGCTCTTGTCCTTTTTTCACTCCCCTGTTATCTTCACTCTGTCAGATCTGTGTGCTTCATTGATTCCTTGTCCCACATTTCTCTCGGACTGTCTTCACAGACCCTTCCTTCACAGGGTCAAAACACACTTGAGTACTCTTAAAATAATTTTGAACAACATTTTTGCTGATCAGTATAAGTTTTTGCTACTTACTATGTCCAATCTTTTAGACATAAATTAGAGGGAAAAATCTAATGAATTTTAGAAAATAACAGCTCTATTTAAGACCTAAATAAACTGGTATCTTGTAATCGTTAATGGACACATGCTGAAGTACTTTAGGAATGGCTCACTTATACATTATGATATAACAAGTGTTTTTTTGTGGAGAAACTATTTAATTTTATTGAAGAAAAAAAGCCTTAAAACATGTATGGTGGAGAGAAAACACAATAACATCTCCACTATTAATGAACATTGCATATATCACATACCACTCCTTGCAATTAAAAGATAACCACCTATATTTTGATTGATAAGATGACCCAGTGAAACACAGGAAATAGCACATAAACCTCCCTCCCTGCCATTTTACATACCTTGTAGGACAAAATTTCTTTGAACTGATGACTGAAAAAAAATAAATACACCAATTTAATGAACATCTAAAACCAGCAGAGGTAAAAAATAGGAGCAATCTTTTAATACTTGAACACATTTTAAACAAAGTAACATATTTATATTATATTATTTATAATATATTTATACATATTTATATTATTCATAAAAATATTCTCTCTGAATCACCATAAACACTAACATTGATTTACTGTTCTTTCCTCATTGTCATATAAATACTTTCTATATACTTAATAATACTCTAGACAAGCATGTATTTTGTTTGTATCACAAAAGTAAGGGGCCTCTACAAAGGAATTGACTATAGAACACAGACATTTTGGGAATATGGGCAGACTATCATGTTTTATGATCATATAACATAAGGGAAAAAAGAAAAAGCAAACCCTAAAATGCAGCTCAAACTAGGGTTAATAATTTTCTACAGAGGCTTATGATGTTAGATTCAAAATTTTAGCAAACACAAACCCCTAATTTATATTCTTGCAGCATCTATAGCAATGAAAGTTTTCTAACATAGGGAGCATTTCTAGTCATAGTGGTCCAAAAACGTAACTGGTCAAAAGTCCGACATTATACAGTCAATTTTAAAACAAGCCAACTGAGAAAAGCTACATGCCTGCTAATTTTAAAAGGCTTAAAATTTTATTGGCTCTTCCTTAAGAAGATTTGTTTGTTTTATTGTGTCACAAGAGAAAACAAAAATGGACACACATAAAGAGATGGAAGAATCAAATGGACTAAGTAAACACTGTGAAATCCAAAGCTTATCAAACTGACACATTCTAAATATTTACTCTCCACACTTCTGTGCCAGCACACTTGGGTATTAGAGAAAAATATGAAAATATGAAAAACATTTAACATGGATGCAAAAAATTCTTTTAGGTTTATTGATTCCTTGTAGGCCTGCATGTTTCAGTTCGTTATTTTAGCAAGTAAATACTTCAGTCAATTCCTAGTAGAATTAAATCTTGGACATCAAAAATGCAAAGCTCAGTTTTATGGAAAAAAAAAAAAAAGCCAACCAAAACACAACCCTCTGCCTCCATCTAGTTCTGATTCGGAAGGCTGTAGCCCTCTTATCTTCTGCCACTTTATGCTTATCTTTTACATTTTATTTACAGCAAAGGCATTAAAATTCTTAAGCATAAGATACATAAGTATCTCCCATATGGTAGATTTGAAGACAAAATATGTACACAGTCCATTGAAAAAGTACTAAAAATATGAACTGAAATACAGGAGAGCTTGTCTACTCGGGAATAAATCATAGAAGTTTCACGAGCAGTAAACTGTGGTATAAAGCAGACCCACTTCTTAAGCTGATTGCTTGCATCTTTCTGCAACATTAAAATGTCAATTCCCCTTCTTATGGTAATTTTTGTGAATTTTCTATTAACTTTGTGATTTAAAGATAAAAGGTCTGCATATTACATGCTGTATCTACAATGCTCCTTGCACAAAGGAAAAAAATAATCCAGGAATTACCAATCTGCCTCCCTTTCCCGATGGGTTGGCAAAGACAAACAGGAGGAAACAGTTTCATTATAAGTGTGAATCAGCTTAGCTCAGACACTCGCAATGATCCTCAACTGATTCATTCTATACTCTTTTAGTATTTTCTCCCATCGCTGAAGTTGATATTTTAAGGCTTATCTTGTTAGCTTTCATTTACCTTCGTGGATACTTGAACTTGACTGTGTTTTGAATGAAGCCATAGCAGCACGGGGAGATGACAAAGGCTGCCCGTGCCCGGATGCAGTGCTCAATCACCATGTCTGTGGCCACACCACAGGCGTGCAGGGCCACCTACAGCAGTAAAAACAAAAACCAAGGAAACAAGAAAATTCCTTATAGCAACACTCTAAATGCAATCCTTCTTTTCAGCATCAACGCTGAAGAAGAGTGGCTCACCAAAAGTACTCAGAAGGCAGGTGCACTGCATTGTGGTATCAAATAAATTAAAAACAAAGTTCCAGAGAAATAGTAACAGAGAAACTATTTGTGGTAATTAGTCAAAGGTTTTTGCCAAGCAAAAAGGACTTAGAAATACAAAGAACTATTTCAAAACTGGATTTCAACTTAGCACTAAGAGAGGTGACAGATACACCTCAGGGTTACATTCAAAGGAGAAAATTTAACATAATTTTAGATCATTAGATTTTAAGATGTTGAGTAAAAACTTTAGAAAAATAAACAACGGAGGTGGGGAGAAGCATCAAACGCAACTTGTCCTCCTTTTTTTTCCTTCTCCTTAGTATTTTCTTACTTTTTCTTAGTGATGGGCTCTTCAACTAAAACCAGAATAACATTTCATCACAATTACCTGTGAACACTGACATGTGTTTGGGCAACACACAGGTTGCAGCCAAATTTTTCATGCTGTCCTAGAGAAAGGCAAGTTACTGCAGTACTCAATATACTGCAAGGAAAGGCAAGCAGCTCTCCCATCTCTGTGATGCCAAACAGACCAGGTGAAAAGGAGACATTACTTTGCCTCCTCCCATGTACTCTGTACCTCAAAGAGTAGGCCTGGTGCAGAGATAATGCTCTATGTTTTCACTGAACTAAGGACATTTTTGAGACATTTGTAATTTTATGCAGCAGTGTGGATTTATAAAACTACATTGTTTTCTTTGCTTTTGGTTCACTGTAAATTTAGGGAGAAGCTTTAAAGCTGCACAGCTCAGATTTCAGGATTCAAAGTTGTTTTTCAAGGTAGAGCAATTGGAAGATAAAAACTTTGCTCTCAGATACAGATTAAAACAAAGTCTTTTTTGTTTGCAGCCTGCTTGCTGTAAGCTCAGCTGAGCAGACCATTAATCTTCAACTGAAAGGTAACTGCACACAGACAGAAACAACTATTTTTGTCTCAAGCAAAACATTAAAAAATTAACAAGAAAATTTCACAATGAAAGTTTTCTGCTTATACAAATTTAACAAAAATAAAATTAGTTTAACATCAGAAATAGTCTTAATATCACAGCTATCAGATTAGCATGGAATGTAATTATAGTTACTTCCTCATCTATCCAAGCAGAAAACAAAGATCTCTGCTTGCACATCTGAAAAAGAGACCTTAAAACAGCAGCAGATAAAACTAGTAGCTTTGCTGAACCCATATGACTGTTTAAACCAACTGATTTCTTCTTTGTGTTTCTCAGAACCAATTTACTTAAGAAAAAAAAAAAAAAATCACAAAATTAATGACAAAGCTTTCTCAGGATATCCTGTATATCCAACTCACTGTCTGAAACAAAATAAATTGTCAAGACTAAAGCAGATATGCAGATATTTGGTCCACAAATCCAAACATCTGTAGGCACAGAAAAGCAAAGTGGCCCCTGAAGAGAGCAACAGAGCTAATGCAGTGCCAGACCATTGCCGTGTATTAGCCCTCTGGTACTGCAACTGCCCAGAACACTCCAGTGCACAGAGAAAAGCAAAGGGAAAAGAAAGTTTCCTGAAACTTCAGGTTTACTTTAGTGATCTTAAAAACAAGAGTAGTCAACACACTACAAAATATCCCCGCTCTTCCAAGCAAACATTAAACTTTTCAACTTGTTCTCACAAATTAGCTGAGATACTCTGAGTACTACAGAAATATTAAAAACAGCTGAGATGTCAGGCTGCTCTGGGTGTTGGCATGTAAATGAACACTGCACGCAAGTATTTGGAAGCTTTCACTTTAAGACTGAAATAATTTACGGTGGTAGGTGGTTGTACTACAACATGTAACAGTACAATGCATCAGTACATTTGGCACTCAAACATGTTGTTTCACGTCCTTGACCATCATTATTCCAAGACTTCATAAGGGCAGAAATTTTGTGCAGAGCAAAAAGAAAGTGGTCAACATATGGGTTTTTAACCTGCTTTTGAACGCTTGACAGATAAAAAATAGCTAAATAACGTACATTTGATGTCAAGGTAACTAAAATGCATATAAATCTATTTTAAACTAATACCAAACCCAGAGATGATGACTCCTGTCACATTCATTTTTCTATACCTCTTTAAATTTCAAGTACTATAACCAGTGAATTCGTCATTGTGTCCTTCCTCACATTTACACTATTGTTTAACTGAAAATGGTGTAGTCATGCAATGAGTGAATAGGTTTACAAGTCTCAGGAGGATGGGTTTAAATACGGCACATTGATAAACCTTTTATTTATCTATGTATTCTATGTCCATCTTTGTATCAGACCAGTGTTTATGACATAATGAGGCAAAAGCAGCTAAACTTCATATTTTCATGTTCAAACACAGGTCAGCAAACCAGGCAGCACCCATCTTAAATATGCCAAGGAAACTTAATCCTAGGTGATGCCTTAAGCCCTAATAGGTTTTTTTTAGTTTTCTAATTCTTGTCAGCTTTATAAGTTTTATAAGTAGTAGAAGTAGTTTTTAAAAGCAGCACCCCTTGTTCCCTTACCCCGTAGTACATTCCTAACCCTTTTACCCCATTCTATACTCCCCATATCAAATCTACCCCTGAAGTCAGTAGAAAATGTTTAGTCTCTTGTCAAGGCAAGGCCTAGGCTGTTTGGGAACACCCGGATTAGGGCCTGAACAACAAAACAGGGTCAAAGACTAGGTAACTATGTACCCTTTGCGCTCTGAAGATGATGATGATGATGAAGGGGTGGTCCCAAAATGCCCCTAGACCCAATTCTTTGGGGGTGGGTCAAGAGGTGGACCAGAGCAAAGGCTAAGAGGTGGACACATTTAGGATTGGTCAATTAGTATTATAAAAGATGTGATACAGCTGTATTCTGCGCGCGCGTCTTGTAACAACTATTTGCCTTGGCACAGTAAATCCTTTCCTTATCTCACCCTAATTAACTGCTCCTGAGTTATTTTTTAAGTCCAGGTGCAAACAGGCATCATAGGGTAATGAGCTAATCCTGAAGAGTGAACCACGGTATGATGCAAACTAATTCTGAAGCTGACACTGATACAGGTCTCCCAAAAAGGGAAAGCTCCAGGTTTGTCTGTTGAATAGACAAATCAAGTCAAAGAAACTGAAATCACTGGCCTGGAAATGAAGAATTTCCAAATGAATTCTTCTGACATATACTTCAATATTTTCCTTGTCACAAAACTTGAAAGAAAGAGTATAACACTTTTTTATTAAACAAAAACTCTACAGAGATATTTAACATAGTATTAACCTTTAAAATAGACCCCCAAAAATTAAGACAGGAATTCCAATGATCACAAAATTGCAGACGCATTTCACAGAAAAACTATTAAACATTTCACACACACAATTCGGTAAATTATTCGCAAGATCCTGATATTCCTGAAACAGATCTGTGGTTCACCCACTGAGAATTATATGACAATGTAGCACAAAAGATAAAGCCAGAGAATTGGAAATTTACGCTTGGAAGGACTCGGTTAAAACCATTTATTCTCTCCTCTTTCTCCTGCCCTATGTTTCTTTTCCTTTATTAAATGAACCAACCAAATAGTTAAACAACACGGTTCATATACCATAAACCTTCAGCACTAAATGTCCTCAGTTACAGCCAAAACAGGCCCTTAGATGGATAATTTAAAGAACAGTCAGTCTTGCATGGAAAGCTTGAGCCTTGCCACAGAAGTTCATGTTCTATTAACAGAATAAAAAACTTGAAGACAGGAATATTTAGAGAGTTACAAAATAATATTTATGCCTTATTCTTCACTAGGGCTGCAGAATTCTAGAGAACGTTCATCTGATTTATTTTCAGGGTCTGTAAGGACATAGAGAATTTTCTTCTCTCAGGTATTTTAGTTATTCTAAGACTAATGAAGCAGACACTGGTTATAATCACTTACCCCAATGTTAAAAGTCCCATTAAAATAGTCCAGATTTGCTTGAATGAACCAAATGTTGTTTAAACCTAGTTCATCACTTCTGTCTTTAGCACGGATCAGAGACAACTCCTTATTTTCTATGAGTACCACCTAGATGTCACACACAGGAGAAAGTAAGGCAAAGTAATACTGAGAAATCGAAGTACAACATTATCAAGCAGAAAACTTTCTAGCTTAGTTGAGAAAACCTCTGAATTACTTGTGGCAGAGTTTGTGATCTATAAAATTATCATCTGGAAACCCAATAACATTTGATGGCATTTAATACTTCCAATATTGATCAGCTTTCAAATATTTTATATTTTCCTACAACTTTTGTCTTCTCAGGAAAGTACCATGCCCATTTGTGAGTTATGTTAAAAATTCCCATGTTTCAAACCTAAGTCCTCTGCTGAGGCAACTGTGATGTCATGTGCCCTCACTACATGCACATCTTTTTAAGATAATCATCAGAGACCAAAAACTTGTACTATCTGTACTTTTATTGAGAATTTACCTGGCATGACGGCATCATGTGAGCAAGAACAATTCCAACATGGCCCTGTGAAAACAAAAATGACATCATCTGAATGACTTTTGGTGTTCCCAGCTGTTCACTCATTACACAATGAGCATCCCATAAACAGTGAAAGAACCTTTGCAAGCAGGTAAAATTTCGGCATTTGTACTTCTGCTCTGCTTTGTGGCAGCAACCACCTAGAACTGCAAAGATGAAGGCTGAAATAAATGGTACCACATAAACAGAAATATACATTACCCCTCCACTGCAAAAATCCACAATCACATCTCCAGGCTTTGCAAGCTTTGTCACCACTGCTACCAAATTGTTCAGTTGCTGCTGCTTCCTGAGAGCCCGGTCTCTAGACATCTTTCCTGGGAATGACAGAGAAAATGCCTAAGTAGAGAGCAGCAGTTCTCAACACTGATATTTTTAAATGGGTAACTGCAAAGCACTGCAAATGAAGTTTGAGGTTAAAACTGGCTGGAACATTTGTGCATCTTAATCCACTTCAAACTAAATTCACATATATTTGGCAGAGCTTTCTCTAAAATTAACTTTCTACTTGTTGCTGTTAATGTATCCTTAGGAACAGACTTATATAAACTTAATGTAAAGCAATCAAATTGGTGTAAGCTCTAGTCTGACTATACTCCAATCCTGTGATTTGTTCCCAGAAACAGAGCTCAAACTTTCCCTAATAACCAGTCCTGTTTATTTAAATGACTGTATGTGCAAGGAGGTACTTCTCAAAGCAACTATTCTTACACAGTGAAGTCTGGCTTTCCATCACATCTGTAACACAACCAGAAACAGAAAAACTATTAATTTCTTTCAAATGTGCTTGGTACAGTCCAACATACAGTCACTTCAGATATAACGAATTTGTTTAGTCAGCACTTATGTATTTGTAAAGACACATCTTGTCTCAGTGGGACTGAGTGCTGACAGACCTATTTAATACTTCTTTTACTTGTTCAGAAAGCAGAGTTTGGCAGAGATATTGACAGCTCATCTTTACAATAAGAAAAATGTACTGAAACCACTCTCTTGAATGAGTTTTCGCAAAGGAGGTTTAGGTGTACCAAACAATACCAATGTTCTCTGAAAAAAATTTTTTTCTTACTTGGAGCATCGTGCTATATGAGAGTATGGACACTCTTCAGTTTCATATAAAATTCCTTACATTTGTCTACTACAAATTCATGTTTCCCAGTACTGAGGTATAGTTTAGAATAAAATCCACAAATCAGTGATGTTTCCTGGTTATTATAAATAGGAGCAGTTCAATTCTCATCATCATCATCATCAATTGCATTTATTACACACTTTATTGTTTAAAACTCTATCCTGAAAACGTACACTTTTGTATATTTTATCATAAATAACACTTCACTCTACAAATAAACCATCAAATTCAACAAACTCAGATAAAATTATAACTACATTGCTCTCCACAGAATGAGAAAAGAAACACTTTTCAAGATGCTACATTCTATTCTGTCAGGGCAAAGAAAAGAGAAAAACTGTCAAGAAGAGGCAGACTTCATTATGTGCAGTTACTGCACACTTTTTAAAAAAACAGACTAATGATGTTTTAAAAATATATTCCTAGATCACTGCATGGTGACATATTACAATGTACATTATTTCTTAATGGAAACAAGAGACTAAACAAAACCTCCTCACTTATCAACTCTGTATGTATAAAACTGTGCATTTTATAAAAATAAAAACATGGTTATATTTCAAACATTTCTTATACTCTGTGAAAGTTACCATAAAGAAGAGTCCCAGAAATTTTATCTTTCCAATAATAAAAATGTATCCTGGGACTACAGATACGAAACCTTTAACGTATTACATAAAATGATAAATACATTTTTAGGAATCATCACCTACACATGAGTAGATCCTTGGGAAAAAAGCTTTCATGAAAGACTATACTGGAAACCCTAATTCCTTGTGTCTGTGCCAAGTATCTATGTGAACTGCTCCATGGCTTGTCTCTAATTTCTATGCTTCCATCTGATAAACTAACGTTCAAGTGTTCTCAACACCTACAGTTCTAACTGTAGTCAGTGAAGACGCAGGAATTCCAGCAAGTGTAAAATCAAGTGCAGTCATGATGTTTGAGCTAGAAATTCAGATTCTGAGGTCAAACCCATAATTTTTTAGGAAGACAGGTGTTGTGATTATTAATACCCAGAAAATCCTATAACTAAACCTCACACAACCATGTTCTCTGTATACGTGTACACATGTATCTGGTCACATACCTGCACGCACAATCACAATGGATTGTCTGAGTTTTAAAAAGGAGCAGTTGTCCTGAACATAACTTTAATCCCACTGAGGTTACCTGGGTAATAAATTAAAAGACTCAAGAAATTTAATTCATACTTGTCCGCTATATCCCCCAGACCTGAAATACAGCTGTGGCAAGGGGAACACAATTAACGGGGACTTTTATCAGGATAATACAGGCTACTACTTGGGTTTGTTCTCAGCAATCAACATATCTTACCCACTAGAAGCTGTCTGTGCACAGTATCTACATCTGACTATGATTACACAGCTCTAAGAGGTGTGACTGCAGCTCAGCACGGTAAATCTGAACTTGCTTTAAACAACCCAGTTTGGACACCAACAGCAACCCTGCTATGACAGCCCTGCATTGAGGGCAAACTAGTCTTTCAAAAACCTGTTCAGCTCCTATTCTGCTAAAAACCAAGGTATCAGCTTAAAACTAGCTCAGCTTACGTCTATAAACTGAAAGCACATTCTAACTGCAGGATAAGCCTGCTCTTGTGGTATTGCAGATCCAAAACTAATGGACGGCAGTAGCAGGAGGTCTAAATAGCAAGAAGTAAGCAGGGATATATCCTGGATATAATCCTGGACAGAATTTCAGGTTCAGCTAAAAACAGAAAAAATGGGACTTTCAAAAACACAGCAAAAGCATAAACAGAGGTTTTCCTTTAACAGAATTCAGTATGGACTTCCCCTTTTAATAATGTCAAGATTACCAAGGCACACAGAATCCCGCAGCTAGAAATACACTGTGAAGATAAAAGGTCAGCTCCATTCTCCAAAATGAGTTTGAACACAATAAAACTTGCTTCATAAGCATAGGTAGCTTAATTTATACAGTAACTCATTTTTAACAGGGGTTGGTTCTCACAAGCATTATCTTAAAAAAATAACTTTGATCTTCACAAATTTTCTATTTGGTGAAAACAAGTAATTTAAGTACTTAAAGCTCATTCATATCAAGTTGCAAGCTCCCTCGGTGGAAAGCCTTCAGAATTCAAGACTTCCTGAGCTCAAGTAACTGTCACAATTAATTGTTGTAAATGTTTTTTTTTTTTTCCTGATAACTTTTGTATCACTCTCTTATATCCACTTTCAAATTCAAACTTCCTAATTATGAGAGGGACCAGGCAGACAATTTTGTTTCCAATCCTATCTCTCAACAGGTATTAACACAAATGTTCTGAGCCATTTTCCTGCACAACACTGAAGGACAGAACACACCTGTCATGCCCCAAAGAGCACGAAAATTCATGTATGGAAATGCTCATACTTCCTTATCCAGCTTCTCTGTTCTTATTCTCCAACACTAAGGTTTTCCTAAGACATCTGGGATTTATTAGCATCAAGCCCAAATCCTGAAAAGCACCATCAAATTTTCATACTGAGCAAAGTTAGCGAATAAATTCTACAGTCACTAAAAATCAAAAAGTAAAATAGTAACAAGTTTCATCAGCAAAAACAGATCCACTGCTTAGTATTCAGTTAGTTGATCTCATGAATATTAAATTAATAGGAAATACTTCTGTAAAAAACTATCCTAAAGCCTTTAAAAACTCTAGAAATTAACTCTCTGTCACAAACCAACAAGGTTTCATCCTCCCTTTATGTGCAGGCAATAAGGAGTAAACATGGGGGGGAACAGAGTTATCCAAGATGAGGAAAAGGCTGAGGTATTTAACACCTTCTTCACCTCAGTCTTCAACAGTAAGACGGGTTGTCCTGAGAACAGCTGGATTCTGGAGCCTGTAGACAGGGATAAGAAGCCGAACAGTCCCCCCGTCATCAAGGAAGAAACAGTCAGAGACTTGCTGAGCCACTTGGATCCTCACAAGTCCATGGGACCAGATGGGATCCACCCTAGGGTGATGAGGGAGCTGGCAGNGGGGGGAGTGGAAAAAAGAGCAACAAAAGCCGCTCTCCATCATTTACCAACAGTCCTGGCTCACTGGGGAGGTCCCAGATGACTGGAAGTTGGCAAACGTCACGCCAATCCACAAAAAGGGCCGGAAGGAAGATCCGGGAAACTACAGGCCTGTCAGCCTGACCTCAGTGCCTGGCAAGGTTATGGAGCAGATCATCCTAAGTGCAATCACACAGCACCTACAGGATGGACAAGGGATCAGACCCAGCCAGCA
>VXAY01002187.1:235608-279890 GCA_013399855.1 Oxyruncus cristatus | reverse complement strand
GTCGATCTGCTGGAGGGTAGGGGAGGCTGTGCAGAGGGATCTGGACAGGCTGGATGCATGCGCTGAGGCCAACTGTATGAGGTGCAACGTGGCAAAATTCCACATTCTGCACTTAGGTCACAACAACCCAGGCAGCACTACAGGCTGGGGCAGAGCAGCTGGGAAGTTACCCAACAGAAAAGGACCTGGAGGTGTTGTTCAACAGTGGCTGAACATGAGCCAGAAGTGTGCCCAGGTGACCAAGAAGGCCAAGGGCATCCTGGTGTGGAGCAAAAATACTGTGGCCAGCAGGACTATGGCAGTGATTGTCCTCCAGTACTTGGCACTGGTGAGGCCACACCTCAAGTCTTCTGTTTAGTTTTTGTTCACTCACTAAAAGAAGGATATTGAGGTGCTGAAGCATGTCCAGAGAAGGGCAGTGGAGCTGGTGACGGATCTGGAGCACAAGTCCTATGAGGACTGGCTGAGAGACCTGGAGAAAAAGAGGATCAGGGGAGATGTTACTGCCCTCTACAACTACCTGAAAGGATACTGTAGCAAGGGGGGTGTCAGAGACTTCTCCCATGTAACAAGTGACAGGATAAGAGGAAGTGACCTCAAGCTCTGCCAGGGGAGGTTTAGGTTAGATATCAGAAAGAAATTCTTTACAGGAGAGTAATCAGCCATTGGAATGGGCTGCCCAGGGAAGTGGTGGATTCTCCATCCCTGGAGGTTTTCAAGACGAGGCTGGACGTGGCACTTAATGCCACAGTCTAGTAACCACAGTGGGGTTGGATCAAGGGTTGGACTTGATGATCTCCGAGGTCCTTTCCAACCCGTCTGATTCTATGATTCTATGATTCCCTTGAAAGATGGATAAAATCAAGCTTGAATCAACAGGTCTTTTGTCTGCTCTACCTCTGTATTTTGAGCTCAGTAGCTAGAATTACAGAAACACAGCAAGCTGTGACATTGCCTGTTGAGTATGTTAGTTAGCATGGCTAACTAGTCCTTCATCACAGCAAACAGCCAATAAACTCAACTAAAACCTCTGTATCTAAAACTACTACAGCTCACTTCTCATTTCTCAAGCACTGTGATAGCAAATATTGTTAATTGTTGTCTGCAAGAACAGTAACAGTAGCTTGAAATTTAGCCCTAGCAGGCAAAACCTTGAAGAATGTGATCTTTTCCTGAAAAGCCCCCATAAAATGATTTGCTCCCTTTGTTAGAACCCAACTGACAGACTGCAATACAGTCCCAGTAAGATTAATTTTCAATAAATGGTCACAACAAAAATATTTTATTTGGCTTCACAAATCCAACATTACTGTTAAGTTAGCCCTTGTCAAGCAGAACTTTAAAGCCTCTCTGGCACCTAGAGGTCTTGCATTTTGGCACAAATAAATATTAACTTTTCAGAAGGCAACTCCCCCCCTTTATTTTTGTATTACCTTGGTCAGTGTTCAAGTTCATATAATCCTTTAGTCCTCAAATAATACTTTCATGTTTCCCAAGTTAAACTTGAAAAGTCATTAAAGTATCCTTAAAAAAACCAACCCCCAAATATCACCTCTAAGAATTTAAGCCTTTTCAACTTTCAAGTCCTAAGGCAGTACATCTGAACATTGCTACCAGCACATACACAAAATACCCAATATGTGCATTCTCCTATTCCACAGAGTACAATTGCATACTTCTATTGTTTAAGCACAAGTATCTTTTTATTAAGTTTTTCATAAGCTGCAGTTAACTAATTCAAATGATAACATGACCCTACTTTTCATGGAAATTCAGGGAAACTATATTTATTGCTATATTGATTAAAGCCAAAAATAAGTACAGTAAAAAAGGCTCAGTACCTACAAAGCAACAGTAACAGTTTCATTATTTTAAACTAAGTTGAAGAAGTTTTTCTGAAACCAATGCTCCAATGCTTTTTTTTCTTAATGTATTTCCTTATGATAATTCAGCATATTCTAATTCTTAATACTCACAATATGTCCTTCTAAACTGTTTTTGATAACTGTTGAGGGGGGGGGTATTTGCTCCTTTGTTTTGTGGGTGGTTGTAGTTTTGTATTTTGGGTGGGGGTTTTCTGTTTACATACAGTATTGGTCAGATCAATGTAGCTGTACAGTGGTTCTCATGTAACCACTAGAAAAAGTGGAATTCGAAAAGATACAAGTTCAGCTGACATTTATTTACAGAGATACACTCTTAACAGTCAAACATAGCACTACCTTCTTTTAACGGACTTTGCCAAATCTTGCGAGAAATACAATTAACAAAGACAATAACTTTGCTGTGGTGCTTTGATCACCTTGGTTACTTGAAGAATATCCTTCTTCAACTTTAGTTGCTTTTATTCAATCTGTGTGGGCCAGGGCTGAAAGCTGAAGATCTGCCCTCCCATTCTGCAGCCTGGGGCCACCTTCCAGCTGCTCCCTTTCACTGCACTGACCTGCCTCCCTTCCCCTCCCTCCCAAGCAGCAAACTGTTAGCTTTCAGCAACATCTGTTTCCCACTCTTATTGCATGACCACACCAGAGAAGAGAGGAGAAGTATCAGGAGATGGGCCAGCCAGTCTCAGCATCATCTACAAGCATGCCATGGTAAAGGTCCAGTCAAATTGCAGTCTGAAACACACACTACATCAAAAGGCATAGAGGCAAATGTATCTCGATTCTCCTCCACCTCCCACTTCCCTTTCATAATGGTGGGGGGAGGCAAATTGAATGAGCACTATTTGAATTCAATACAGCAAATAGTATGTTTGAGATTTTTACACTTGGGTATAACTCAAAGAAGGGGACCCAGAAAAGAAAGTGTGGCTGTTCGGAGAGAATTCTGACCACATCCTGTACTGGAACTTTAATATCTCCTAATTGATATAAATCTCTCTGTTTAAAAGCAAAAAGTTACATTCTTCAGAGTATGGTTTCAGCTTTGGGAATAAAGCAGGCTTTCACTCCAGAGTAGCTGTAAAACAATTAACACCACAAAATGTCCCTAACCAATTCCTCAAGGCAGTCTAGATCATAGAATGACACTGACCTTAGCTCTCCACTTTTCAGGCTCAGTATAAATTGTTTTCCTTATGCGCAACTCCCTTACAGTTGTGAAATAATTCAGTCTGGCTGTTTGAGTGATAATGGACTAAAAAGTATCTGTCACTGGAAGCCTGCCTCTTAGCTTCAGAGAATGCACTCCTTTACAAAATGTATTAAGTCTATTAAGTCTTTAGGCCAGTGTTCTGACATGAATGCAGAGGATTTTGTATAAACAAAGGATTTTGTATATTTGGTTCTGCGACTTTACATTGCATTGTTAGCAATAATCTTGCTTTTTCATCTTGAGAATTCTTTTCTTTTCCTTTGCTGAGTAAAATATTAAGGAAGACCTAAATGTGAAAAATAAGTTTGAGTCCACCCAGAAAAGGAAGCCTGATCCAGATCAATGCTAAAACAAGTCATTTGACATGTTAAAATTTCAGAATCTTAAAATTATAGGTTTTGGTTGGAAGGGACCTTAAAATCCATGGGCAGGGACACATTCTACTACACCACACTGCTCAAAATCCCATCCAACTTGGCCTTGAACACTTCTAAGGATGGGGTACCCAAAACTTCTCTGAGCAACCTGTTCCAGTGCCTCACCACCCTCACTCTAAAGAGTTTCTTCCTATTACCTAAACTAACCAACCTTTTATCAGTTTAAAGCCATTCTCCCTTGTCATATCATTACATGCCCTTGTAAAAAGTCCCTTTCCAGCTTTCCTGTAAGGCCCCCTTAAGGTACTGAAAGGTGCCATAAGGTTTCCCCAGAGCATCCTCTTGTCCAGGATGAACAAGCCTGTCTCCACAGGAGATGAGATCTTTGTGACCCTCCTCTGGACTCACTTCAATAGGTCCACATCCTTCTTATGAAGAAATTTTAGAAGATGATGAAGACATAAAATAGACTGAGAAGCAAAGCTGAAAATACTCAAGAAACACAAAGCCTGTAGAATTTGATGATGAAAGTATTTCTCATTATAAGAAATTCCACTGAATCTGCTGGAATTTACAAAAAAGAAAAGAAAAACACCAGTCAAATTGTCAGAAAAGTTTCATTGCTTTTACATTTCCTGCTATATCAGTTTCTTTTAAAATCTAATACAATTAATTTACACAATAGGTGAATTTTCAAAATCACTCCCGTTGAAAAGCAAATGGAAACATTTAACTTGGAACAGTTAAGAAGGTTAAAGAAGGTATTTAATCAAAGAAGGTTAAACTCAGAACAGTTAAAGTTAAAAAAGGTATTTAATCAGCATCTTCATTATATTAAGGTTATCCTACCTGCAGCAATGTAAAAATCTAACTCACATTTTGGAAGGCCATGAAAGAGAATCATCAGAAGCAAAAAAAAACCACTTTGAAGGATCTCAAAGTATCAAGTATCTCTGCAGCCTAAGCTCTGTGCTGGAGTTTATACTTTATTGAAGAGAAAACTACAGAAAAACTTATTTTTTTTCTTTTTCATTCTTCTGATCTCATTGCCTTTCCAAGACCTTAGTCCCACAGTACACCCAAAAGGCAAATAGGGAAAGTATATGCTTTCTGGCTCTGCAGACCATTACAAAGTTATCACGTGCTCTAAAGATGGAGGGGCAAGAGATCTCCAAAGACCACCAGGACAACTCAAGGCTTTTCAAAGGACGTATCTACAAGGTGCATCAGAAAGTGCAGTTACACAAGGTGATGTGGCTGTACTGGCTTTTTGAGTGGTTTGAGTCCTATTACTGAAGCGTTAAACAAAAATTCCTTTGTCTCTATCCTACTTCTAGAGACCCTCAGTGTGTTTCTCTGTAAAGTGCTACACTGCTCCATAGGACATAGGTCTCTCACTGCTTATTCAAGCATGTCCTAGTGCTCCACTCCACATTTACTTGGTATATACACACTTCAGGTTCCTCATTGGCTTTCTCTAGGCACTGTCACACTGCCCCAGAAAGCTGAACAGCTTTTAGCACTGAACAGAATTGTCTTGTACTTACAAAGACTGCTTGCGATAGTTCTTGTAGGTTTTCTAATGCCTATGTCCACGACTGAAGCCCTCGAAGTGTGTATCACTTCTTCTCTTTAACCAGGTATAAATTCCTACGAAAAAACCAGACTAGAGGATAAGCTTTAATATTTGTGTCACCAAGGGACAGCATTAACCATCCTTTTCTTTTTCCCGAATTTTGGATATAATATTAAAAGAATCGTACGGTACAAAAGGAAGCTTGCTCACTGAACAATTCTCATGAGAAAATGTACTGTAAGGCAGAACAGCATCTACGATGAGCCATCACTTGCTTCCCAACTCTCCTACATTTCATGTATGACTCATGACAAGCTATTATTATTTTTTAGTTCTCAGAGAAAGAGGAGTCTATTATATTACAATTAAATTGATGCGTTTGTTTACAGAGGCTAAAACATTTGTTCAATCACATACAAGATGAGATAGCTTAGGGTTATTATTGACTCATTTGCTCTTCCTTTACACTTGGAAACTGCTATTCTGATCTCCCTTTATCACAGTGGCTATTAAAATTTATATGCACATATAGATGCATGTGTGTATATATATATATATGAAAGTATTATATGTTTTAAACAAAACCTATGTAGATATTAACAATCACAGCATCACAGAATTTCAGTAGAAATATGCTAGTGTCTCATTTCTTTTCAGCTTGGGCTTCCTGCATTGGCTTAATTCAATTTTCTATTAAAACAGTTTTCTGATTTAATTTCAAAAGTAACAAGAGTTTGGTCACATTAAAAAAAAAAAAACTGCAAATGAACTAGTTCTGATTGTATCAGTATTTCCTTATTTCTGCATCAGAATTTTAATGCCTTAGTCCTACCATGAAACATACTACACAGGCATTGTAAAACAGAACAAGCAAATAATAAACCGCAGCAACATTAACTGAAGGACTGTGCTTTTATTACTGTCCTCCACACCTCACCTTCTACCATATTTAAGTTCTCTCTCCATTCACTCCTGGAAAGTGAAAGCACGAGCTAAAGATTCAGTGGAAACACTGTTTTACAGATCAAGGTGCAATGGAGAAAGCCTTGTTTTCCTTTATTTTTACATTTTACAAAATAACGTGTTTTATAAAATGCTTGTTTGAAGTAGAAACAAACATATCCTGCTGCCCAGAGTGTATTTTTATGAATAGAAGTAATCAGCAGCCACATTGATCCAAACAGTTCAGAGAAAGGTGGTTGAGGTTTGGTTTTTCGTTGTTGTTGTTGTTTTGTAGTTTGTTGGTTTTTTTCACCCTGAGTGGATGTTTATCAAAACATATTCTGGAACTATGAGGTTTGGAAACACCCTACATGCTTCTACTTGTTGGCAAAAGGGCATGTAAATACCTACTTTTTAAAAGAAGTAACAGGCACAATATCCCAATCCTGCAGCTTCATATATTTCTAAAAGCAGCAATCCCTACTAAATGAACAAATTTATTATTAAGTTGTCTTGGCACAGAGTCTATTCACCATTTCCAATCAGATTACTGCCTTAATTTAGTTAACCACAACAATTATTAGATTTTCAGGGAAGTTGTATTATTTTGGTTTTTAACTAACCTCTGAGGAGGACGGGACCTACAAATAGGTTGACAAAAGCCAACATTCGTTGCCCGGAACCTCCTGGCAGCCAAGAACCAAGACTGCCCTGCACTCTGCAGTTCAGGATGCACCAGTCTGCATTCTGCAAAGACCAGACTTTGAACACTTGAATGTTACTGAGTGGTCTAAGAGAACAAACAGACTTCACAAAGTTACTCATATGCACATATGTAAAAACAGCCTTAGCAGTCACTGGGGCGGGAAAAAACAAACAAAACCTCCCAATCATTACAAATAAAGCCCATAAACTACCCTTCTGGGGAATGTGTAGCATGCACTGTCGGTCAACAGGTAAGGCCAGTAGAGGAAATCTCAGAGTCCACATCATTTTTTTACAACATAAAGGTTTTTATGATGAAATGTGATGATGTTTTAGCTGCAGTCAAGGGAATAGGAGAGAAGAATGCTACAATGCCTGGTTTAAAATATATAGGGCAATAATCAAAAGGACAGGAAAGACAACTGAACTCCATGACAGCATTTTATTAGGTTTTTTTTTAGATAGAAGTCCCTCCTGATCTTACTAAGCAGTCTGCTTTTTATTAAGGCAAGCTGTGCAAAATAGCTTTATCACTTCAGGCATAAAAACCCCCTTCATCTCACATACACTATCTTGGTGTAGTCTAAAAAGGTCAGACAGCTATGAAAACTGACCCTTGACAACCTAAGCAGGAATTTGGCCTGTTTTCTTTTTTTGCATTAGAGGATTTTAAGCAAGCAGAGAATAAGTCACCTTAAAAAAACAAAGAAGGATCAACAGATGCCAGTAAAAAGAAATTAATATTGGGGTCCCCCTGAATGTAATTGTATTCTACTAAAAAGAGATTTGTTCTCTGGGTTTTTTTTCCAATTGCTCATCTTCAAAACTCATCTTTGGAATATTCTACAAACAGCAAGCCAGGCACAAACAGCTAACATAATGTTTGCACATTAATCTACTATTTATACTATTTTTAAACTATTTTGTTCTAGATTATGAAGCTTCTATAGGTATTCAAATTAATGAGTGCTATCCACACTAGTATGTACCTGCTAGCCATGCTTTTCCACATTTTTCACATTATAATATTGCCAACAGCAATCTCCAGAGAAATCATGTATCAGCACCTTTCCCAAAACACTAGATTAGTTCTAAAATTCTGAGCTACTATACATTTCAGCTGAGTGACAATGTCTGTTCATCCTTCTCATTCTGAAGCCTTCTTCTAGAATCCCAAAGATTAGGGAATTATTTTGTTTCTAAATGTCATGACAGAACTACGAGAGGGAAAAAAAGACTTTGCATTTACCCTTCTTTCACATTTTTGCACATAATTCGTATACTCCTTCTTTTCCACTCCTCTCTCTTTTTCTTCACATTTTTCCCTTACCTTCAGTCCTTTAGGGTCAAGATACCATAGAGTAAAGGCAATGCGTTCAGAATTCATGAGCAGCTGCAGGACCTCATAACTGAGTTCCCTTCCAACCTCAATTATCTTATCATTCAAAAATGGATATGTTACAGGTAGTAAGAGTGTTAAACATCTTGCTCAAAAAGCAGGTGTCAGAGCAGTGACGACGCAGCTGACAGGTTTCTAGCAGCTTTACAGCAGTGGTGTTCCTTTCAATTTTCACCTCCTGTCCTCATCTTGCCTCCTCAGTTGCTGCTACCTGAGCAGTCAGCCCGGTACCCTCTGTGCCCAAACCTACCTATCACTTACAGCGAAGCGTTTAAGTAAGATGTGAGGAGGAAAGCGTAGCAACACAAACCTTAAAAAGTGAAAGATGATAAAACATTTGGGGAAGAAAAAAGGAAAGGAAAAAGCAACCTCTGCTGTACTAGATAATGGAAAAGATCTAAAATATCTCTAAAAGGAGTGCTACTCTACCTACACACAATGCTGTACCAAATGGCAGCAACATCCAGGCTTATGAGCCAGGGGTTGCTCAGTGTCTGCAAAATTTCTTCAGATGAAGATGTCACTGTGACAACACAACAAGAATCAAACAGTTTCTTTACCTCTCACAAGCCAAATACACTGATTAACTACAACTGTCTTGCTGAGAAAGGGGAACAACTAATTCCTTGGAATTCAGGGCTCACCAGGGGCTAAGAGTGCTTGTCTCCTGCAAAAACAGGAGAGCTCCTTCCCCAGCAGGAACCAGAGATGGCTGCTACTGAGGTCAAAATAAGGGCCAGAATCCCCTGCCATTCACACTCACAGCTGTTCAGCAGCAGGTTGCCTCCAGGGGACCAGCTCTCAGTTAAGAGGCAGCAGGAGATTTCCCTTCCTGAGCTCTGAATGCTGAGTTGTTTATAACTGAATGCTAAGGAAAAGCTAAGGGCTAAATGCCTCTCTACAGTAAGGAGTAGTGAATCACAAGGAGTTGAAGGAAAGACTACAAGATCCATATACCATCTCATTAAGCCCCACCACTGCCTCTCAATAATAAAAAAAAAAATTAAATATTAGGTATATTAAAAATTTGGATGATTCCTGTCTTGACTTACTTATCAATTTGAGTAAGAGAGCCTGAACTAATCATCCAGAAACAAGAAAAGCTGTCTCACAAGGCAGACTTGCTTCATGTGGCCCTTAGGTGTCAAGCAAGTGAACAAGCTGGCTGCAGGACAAACAGCAGTACTTCCAGCTGAACTTCACACCTTATGCCTGTTTACTTCACAAGGGTTACTGGCTGGAGGAATCCCTCCAAAACACTTACCCTGATGAAAAAGAATTTCATCCTTGTAATTTCATCCTGCATTTCAGTCATTACGAAAATTAAATCCCATGCTGCAAAGGTATGATGAACGATTCATAATGCATTGACATTTTAATATGCAAATAACAACATCATTTCACAATGGCTGTATATAACTACCAAAGAAAGGCATTCTAGTTGGACACAGACAGGCCAAGGTTACACATTTCTGTATTGTCTGATCTACACTGTGATTACCACAGCACCTACAGCTTGATCCTGCATAAATCTGCAGGTTATGACAATTTTAGTATATTCAATCAGATTTGCTGGTTTAAATGAGCGTCTCTGGTATTCATGTGGTTTATGTTAGTCAAAAGGGCTGAAAAAACATTCAGGAGTTCAGAGGAAATACAGGAATTACAGAACTCCGTCATAAGGTTTTAATTCACTAATAGTAACTGCTTGACCATTTAATTGTTTTCCTTTCATTTCTTATTTTTCCAATTAATTTTCTAAGCCAAGTGGGGGCAGGCAGAAATAAAAATGAACTGCAGTTTATAATTAATTAAAGGAATTAATTGTGCTTGCTGTCTACAATTTAAATGAGTCACCAGCTTTGGATAAGTGCTCTTTTAACCTCTGATGTTGAAGGTCAGTATCTGCTTCTGCCAAGTTACCAGTCTGCCACTGTAAATACTGATGATCAGCATTTAAGTTTGTATAACCTCTGGAGTTCATTCTATAATACATAAACTTTTGTTGTAAGTAGTACACATGACAGATTAAAAAAAACCCCACCACCACTGCCACCACCACCAACAGAAACCACTTCAATTAGCATTTCTCTTTCCATAGTCTTTTCCCTCCACTGCTTTCTCATACTAAAGAGGCAAAATGAGTGAGCCCCCAGTGGCTGAGACAGCAGTCCTTCAACCATAATTAAGTACGTGTTATAGAGTGCCCGCTGTGCAATTTTGCAGGTGGCATACCACAGCCAAGTAGGGTTACTAAGTAGTCCTTTGACAGATTTACGGTGCTCCGGGTAACCAGTTTGCGTCAGAACCCACACGTAACTCAGCATTCTCAGCTTTGAGGAGTTCTGTAACTACGTAGAACCAGCCCACTTGCTAATCAACGTTGCATTTACTATCACGAAAAAAACCCCAAACAACAGGCTTTGTAAAAAACGTATTCATAAAGACATCCAGTCCATTGGTACTTCTTCCACCTTTACAGTTGTCAGAGACCTTTATTCACGCTAAGAGAATCAGGGCACTTTGCAGGATGTTCCTGTTCAAAGTGCTCCTTTGCGTTGTTGTCAGTTATCCACACCACCCTTACAAATCCTGCCAAGGCAGGCAAAGCACAAATTGAATATAATCAGCACAAGCTAATTATGACGCAGTAGAGGACAACCCAATGAAATGAAAAGGATAAATGCCCATTCCTTCCCTTCTAATACACAAAAATAGTGATAGTATCATCTGAATCACAATACATGGCAATAATGACCCATTACGAACAAACGCTACTTTATTTCACCCTATATGTCAGAAGGATTGTGAAGTTAAACAATCCTGCCATCAACAGAAATTTTTCATGACAAGTCAAAAACTTGCAATGTGCAGACAATAACCTTCTACATCAAGTTTAGAGGAGAAAAACGGAATAAAATTTCAACATTTTTTAATGCATTTCTGAAAGACTACAAATTAAAAAAGGGGGAAGTGCCTCTCAACAGAACTGGCAGCTTATGCTATACAACAGTTCACAAGTAAACACATTCCTAGAAGATTTTCAGAGCATGTATAAAATACCAGTTAGAGACAATTTGAGTGTATTAATTCAGAAAGTTGCCTAAAGATGGATATTTTCTTTTTAATTCTTGCTGATTCCAATGTAAGATCGCCTCAGAAACACTGCTGAGAAGTTAATTGTGCATACTCCCCTTCATACATACATGCTTGTCAAAAGAGTAAAAGAGGGTCTTCCTCACTGATATTATAAGAAATAAAAGTTTGAGAAGGTTCTCACAGGTTAACTTACTTTCCTGAAATCCAAAGCAGAGTTGGATTTCTCAACTCAACCAAAATTGAGTTCCCAAGACAACAAATATATACAATTGGCACTCGATGCCCAATCAATGGTTCCAACAACAAAAGGCTCCTTTTACTCGTGTCTTAAGCCGCTTTTTGCCATGTAGCCTTTTGTATTATTCTTACATAGTTTATGAAAGCAAATAATCAGGAAAATCCATAAATCCCTTCAACCATCTTTGATACAGAGAACTGGATTTAAATGGGAAAAAAAGTTAATGAAACTGTGGGCATCAGCCCAGGACTGCATTCCAGTTCCCCAGGCTTTCCAAGAAAAAAGCATTAGGAAACAAAGGCATGACTTCATTTGGCCCTTCCATAGCAAGGAACTTGGAACAGCTGGCTGCTAGACAAAGAGCAGCACTATCAGCTCAACTTTACACATCACTTCTGTATACCGTACGAACTACCAGCATACTTGAGTCCATCTAACTAAACAGAAAGGTCATCCGTAAACTTACCTCCAACACAACTTATCTCCAAAACTCAGTATTAATTAATTTAGAGGAAGGAATGAATGATGGCATCCTTTTGCTTTTCATGTTCTCCCTTTACATTACTTTATTATACCTGAACAAAATTAGACAAACAGTTTTGAGGGGATGGAGAGAAACAGAAAAATTGTGTGGCATGGACCAAAGTAATTCAAACAGCTTGCTGAATTTCCATAAATTGAAGCCAATAGAAATGAAAAATTATGAACTTTTTTCCAATAGAAATTAATCAACTCCATCAACTAAACACACAGGCTAAAGAAACAACTGCCTTCAGAAACTTAAAAAGAAAATACATCTCTCACTAATTGCCAGGAGGCAGGTTCATCAAAACATCTTCCTTAATGAAAAAAATACACAACTAAACACAAGCAAATAGTAAAAACATGAGGTAATTGAAGACTAGTACAGATTATAAACCTGAGATTTTTTAAAAACAGGTCAAAATTTGTAGTACAATATGTAGAAGATGGTCTCTGACACCACATGTGCCAGTGTAATGTCAAAGGAGACAAAAAAGCTGGAAAACAACAAAATGCCAGCACAAGTCATCACAGCAATGTTTTTTTGGATAAGACCTCTGTAGGCCATACTGCCCTTCTAGGGCAAAAACTATCTCAGCATTCTTTTTTCTTCATCATCATCATCATCAGCTCTGGAGTTGTGGTACTGGAAGTCATACACACACATTTACTCTGCCACCATCATAACAGGTCACCAAGTATCTGTGGCTACAGACCCCCTCACCACCTAATAAGCTGTGACAGGGGATGTTCTAATATTGAAAAAAAAAACCCACTAGTTTTTAGACTTTATAGAAGTACCTGTCACAGAAATGCCTCGGTAGCGCATCTACTAGGCAGTGCCTCAGCTAGTAGTTCTTGAACACAAAATCTATTCTAGTATAAGCACACATATTTCTGATAAATGACTGCAGGAATGCTTTCACATCATTTCCAAAGAGGACACTCTAAAATCACTACATAAAAGTGGAAAACTGAAGATATTCTTTTTGAAATTATTAAATTTTTAAAAATGTTCCTATAACATACAAAAGTTAAGCCACTTTAGCATCACTTCCTCCTTAGAATTTCTTCTGTTATATATATAATGTAGAATTAATAAGTTTTTATTTTCTCAGGCAAGCAAGCACAGTCATTAGTGCTCATTACTGTTCTAACCAAATCAAGAATCACCTCTGCTAGAAAGATAAGAATATAAACGACTCAGCATATCAAGCTCAACAACATTCACACTATCAAGACTAATACAGAACCCAGACCAGCAGCAAGACAAGATATACAAAGGCTCTATACTGCAAGTGTTATTTGGTATATTGGAACAAATTTTGCCTGTCACACGTGTCCACACAAAACTGGGCTTAAGCAAACACATACGAAGTTCAGACAGCAACGCAGTCACCTTCTTCAGAGTGGGATTAATAGTTTGCACGTTTTGTTACCCCACTGTCCTAAGTTTTCCTATTCACAAACTCCACACAGAAGAATCTGCAAGATTCCTACTGCATCCCAGTCTACGTACAATGTATGCACTGACAGCCACCATTATTTCTCTGGACTTGTACTGTGTGGGGGATTGAGAAGGAAAGATCCCAGTAACACCAGTCTCAAAGAAATCACGGCTCCTCTAAGTAGCTAAAAGGAACTGAGAAACATGGGAATCCTTCACCTTTGCATGGACCCCACCTTTGAGAGCAAGGAACATACACACTCCGGCTGATAGTTCTGAGACAGATGTTCTGCAGATGCTCGAGCCCTCGTACACCCAGAGAGCAAAGTCAGCATTCGGAGAAGAGAGAGCTGTGGGGGTATTGATGCTGTGCACAAATTCTCCTTGAGGCCAAAGACACAAAACTGTTTTGACAGTAACTAATACAGCATAGCACAAAGCCAAACCTACAGTGAAAAGGGCCATCAGTCAGATCAATAGTGTTATACAAATACAATCCTTAAAATGGATGTTTCTGGTTTAAGAGTGGGATTGTTTTGAGGCTATTTGATGGGATTATTTCACCTAGATTAAACCACTTCTCAAGTAAAACAAGCTGAAAAGACACAAAGCCAGAACAAGCATCTCTGTATTAAAAAATTATATTGCAATTACAGGGAGAAAGTGTATATTACAACGGGAAAAAAAAATAAAACCTATGCACGAGTACAGGACTATTCATTAATTAGTTAGTACTGAGTTGAAAATACTTCAGAAAATTAACTTTAAAAAATCAGTTGAGCACTGTGCTCGGTCCCTCTTGGACACACAACAAAATTAAATCCAATGGAAAATTAATGCAGTAGGGAACACTTGACTATGCAGCACATTTGTGACATAAAATTGAAAAAATACATTAAGAGTCTTAACACTTATTTCTTTGGCACTGCACAGTAGCAAATCTAACTGAGTCACCTTAATGTAAAATAAAGCTGTGATTCTGCTTGAGCTTTTGCTGCTCAGTTTTTACACATGACCTCAACAGGACTATTCCTACACTGAAACAAGGTACACATATGGTTGCAGTGAGGAAGAGTAAGCTCTAACAGCCATTGTAAAAATTAAAATTACTGAATAAACAACAAAACCAAAAGGAAGTTTCCTTATATTTATTAAGTAACTTGAGAAACAGCTGGTTTTTTAGGCAAGTATTTATTAAAATTAACAACAACTTAAAATTAGCTCTACATTCGTAAAGTGTTTTGAACTAGATATATTATCTCATTGTTAGAGATTAATTTATATTTGCAGATCCTTCAGGAAAAAATATACCACAAAATCTGCTCATCTCTCCGATAGCAAAATCATGAACAAGTATGTTCACATAAACCTGCATGTTTTGAACTTGACTTCAAACCAGGTGAAGTGGAATCTATAAACATCTACCATGTTTTGCAGAAAGACACTACAGAGATTTTCAGCCCCACTGTTTGCCATTGCAACAGCTACAAACCTATCTTTATATAAAATTTCTGATTTATGGGTCAAATAGGAGCTCGACGTTGATAATCTTTGCCATATGTTTTACTTGCTCCCTGTAAGTGAGAATCAACTGTGACTGTAATCTTCATGCCACAGTTAAAAACATACAGAGATGTAAGATGCATGTATTAACCACAAACAAGAGAAAAATTGGGGGCACAAACACAGAAGGAACGATCCAACCTTTGTTTACAAAACAATTAAGATCCAAAATGTCAAGAAAGCTTGATTGAAGGAATGATTTATTTTCTGCACCACGTCCTACCTAACATCATCCAAATAAGTTACAGAGAGCTTGTAATGCCAATATACATCAAGTGAGATCACAAGTGGGCCAGAGCATCCTGTAACAAGCACAAGCAGAGGAATGTCAAGTACGTGCTGCAGATAAGATGGAAAGTGATCCATTTGGCAGATGTTTCTGAATAGCTTAGAACAGAGGATTAAGAAGCGCTCTGTCTCAGCTCAGATTGGTTTTTTTGGAGTTTGTTTTTAGAGAAACAGATTATTTTAATTAAGAAATCATTTCCAGTCTTTCAAAAATGATAAGAGTACAGTGAAGAAATAACGGCAATGCTTCACAAAAACAGTACAGCAATAGACTGAGCTCAAAAAAATAATTTAGAGAACATAGGGACACTAACAATTTTGAAAGATGGCTATATATCCACTTATGTTGGCTTTCATATTCCTGAATATTCAGGATTAGTCCACATAGAAAAGCTATACAGATACTTTAGTGTTAAAGTAAAGGGCCAAATCACCCGCAAGAACAAATCCAGAAGATGTTCAAGAGTAAATAGGCTTTCTTAGCCCTTGATTCTAAAAGTTACCTAAAAAGAGAATGACTCTAAACCTCCTGGTTATAAGACTTTTCACAGTACTTGATACAGCTTCATCTTTCCATTATAAGAAGAATGAAAATATCCATATATACCAGTCCATAAACATAATTTTTTTAAAGGATGCCATGAATGTCCTACAATACACTTTTACACTAAAAACAAGTTCTTGTTACTTGCGTAATATGACACCACCGTGGTCAGCAACAGGTTTCTGGATTACAGGTAGATTAGGCCTGGAAATCCCAACTCATTGTTTTGGAAACCATTAAAATTATTATCAGGACTCCACAGAGTCTTCAACAAGCAAGGCATAAATTCTTATACGTGTGTTATTATAGAGATAAATCTATACATTCCAATATTACACACTTGTTCATTTCAGATTAGGCCATTTACCGAAGTTGTTTGCGCTGCCCATGTTTCATTGGATTTTCCTCTTTCCCTTAAACTTCAAAGATGAAAAGATAGGAGAGGAAAAATTATTCTAAAACCAGTTAAATCCCACATTTCGTCTCAGCTACAATTCAGAGTCCAGCATGATTAAAATGTATTCATTCTTACATTATTACACATCATACCTATAGTTTTAGTTTTGTTTGAAGACAAAAAGATGGCTAATTGGCTCATATGCTAACAGGGGAGCAGACTTCAGGTTTCAGCTATTTCTTATTTCTCCTGTGGACCAACTAAGGCACATCACCTAAGCCCACTGCCTCTGTTGTTATGTGGGTATTACTATTGTCCCATGTCACAAGTCAGCCCTGAATTTTAACATCTGAGAAATTGTAAACTACATGTCACCGTAATAGCAGCGACATAAATATCTATGATTAAAAGGATACAATTAAAAGTGTTCCACTTCTGGAAGAAATTTGTGAAAGAGAGCTATGTTGGAAAAGAACAACCAAGGAACAACCACACTGCAACAATGCACTCATCAGCAGAGATTTTAAAGGTACAGACAATTAAAGTATTTCAGAGGCTGCAAAAACACAGGGAAAACCACACAGTTTGATTATAAAAAGCAAACAGGAAAGGAGATTGAGATGAGCATTATATGTATTTTCTTGCGGTATTTTTTACTTTAGTGTCAACATATGCTAGAACACTAATCCACCTCCTTCTGTTCTGCATCCTCTTCCTCCTTCTTCTACTAAGAACCACTAACTACTACTAGGGCAAATACAATCAGGATTTTCTGGAAAACCAGAAGTAATAAGAAATGTTAAAAATACACGTTCCTGTGATTATATTAATTGAATATGTACAGATATATCCATGTGATTGTCTTGCAAACTATTGCAACTACCTGAATAAAGACAGAATGAAGACTTGAAGTCATAAAACCTACAACTTGGTTCAAAAAAAAAAAAAAAACCAAAACAAAACCAAAAAATGAAACCCCTTAGTATGACTTTGGGTTTCCTTATTTACTGATTTACAGTAAATTTACTGCTCAAAGATGCAGTCTTCTCAAGGAAATTATTTCAAAATCAGTCATACTACTGAATTATTCTCAAAAGAAACAAAACAGTACATTGGTTTTATATTAGTCCAGACTTGGGCTGAAAATGTTTTCATAGAGTTTGTGGGAAACAAATTTGATAGTAATGAAATGGTGACATGGACAGACTGGTTATACATCCTTTCTGGTGTTCAATACGAGAAGTGAAGTTGATATTAGAACTGAGATACCCATAACTCTCTCTTACATTCTACATCCTTATCTTTTCTTTCTCAGGAAATTACTTTGGAATTTAACCAAGTGGCAGAATAAGACAACTCCAGGAAGAACAAGGGACAGATTCTCCAGGAAACAACCTCTTCTGGGACAAGGACTCTAAACACAGATACATGCAGCATTAAGCAAAAGGAAGCATTCAAGATCAGGTGGAAGCTAAACAAGTTATTAAATCATGCTTGCGTGCTACTACTACTGGACCAAAAATGAAGGTTCCTCATACAGCAAACCACTGATTCGGTATCTCCCTGGGGACTCAAATAACACTTCTAATTCCACGCCCGTCCATACCCCTCTTCTTTTTTTTTTTTTTTGTTTTACATTTATCTTGTACTGAAACAGCTTTAATTTAGCCAACATTCTCTCTACAGCACTGTTTTCAAGCCAAGTCAGGTTTCAGGTGTCCTTTCACGACTAGCACAGCAGTATCTAGGCACAAGTTCCAAACCGTGTGCTAATTTGTCGCAGATACAGTAGCATGCCAATGTCTAATTCAGATCAGACTTGTACTGCAAAGAGATCTGGCAGTGAGGCCATTGCTTCTGTTGTTAAATTGAAGTGCTAAAGGAATACAAACAACAGGAAAGTCCCTGGCCTTAGAACTCTGCAGACTAACAGATGACTACTGTGATAAGAAAAGTCAAACAGTTTTCTAACAGTAATATGAAGCTTGTTAGAAGTAAAACTGGTAATTCTGTCCATAACAGTTGAGAAGGTTGAGAAGGTCTAAAGAATCAAAATTAAAAAAAGTCCAAATCATCAACCTAAGATATTAAAACCATTAGAAATTTATCCATATTAACATCAAATTTGTCATTAAAGTAAAAAAAATTTACCTTATGTAGAAAGTCTGGTTTCTCAAGCTGACCTATATATATTTGATACCTTGATTGATTTTTCAAGTTACTACTTCTAAACAAAGTTTTAACTACATCCTTTGCCCTGCATGAGGGGAAAATGAGCTACAAACACCAAATCCCTAGTTACATTATTGAAACACGCATTTTGAGAACAGACAACACACACAAGTAGTTTCTATTGATGATATAGAAACATCAGAATTATACAGACAGATAAAATTTCAATCAAAATATACCTATTATTACTGTAAGACACAATAGAAATATGAGGTATGATTCAAGGTATTATGTTTACAAATTGACTTATTTCTTTCATAAAGTTAGTAAATATGGTACAAGTAACAGCACTGCGCTCTTTCCTAAAGACACCAGTTAAATAAATTCCACTGAACCTGTAACGAAACACATGTACCCACCCAGGATGCAGCATGAAATGCCACCTCATGGAAGTCTGCCACACAAACCAGTATTTCCCCACGTCTTAAGTGATGAAGGATAAGGAAAGAAAGCCAGTTTCCATATGCAGTCTTGAATATCACATGTCCAGCCTAGAGCCATTTACAACCTGATCTGATGTTCGGTGCAGCCTTAAAAATATCAAGTACAAAGTTTAGGACAGCAAGGAGTGTTTGTATAAAACAGCGAGTGATTTAAGAGTGCATTTTTACTGTTGTCCAGTATACTCTGGTTCCTAACAAATGAAATCCTGCAGAAGGCAGACAATGCAACCAAGAGCCAAGATAAGAACTTTGTCGAGTTGAGCTTCAGGGAAGCACTCAGAACAGTTTATACTGGTAAGAAGTATCCTAGTCTCTGGGGTATGGGGACGTTCTTTTGTTTCTTATGTCTTGTCTCTAAAAACGCAAGAACGCATGAAAGATCTGCAAATGGGATATTCAAAAGCATTTAAACAGATTTAAGAGCACTTCACCAATTAGACACATCAGAAAGTTCTAGGTAGGGTGTGCTGATGGACTACAAGAATAATACCCGGGCTGGTCTGCTCGCAGTACTTACATAGCCATTTAAACATCAACACAAAGACCAACATCTCTGTGACAGACCTGCAAAAGTTTTAAAGCACATACTGAAATAAAATAAAAACATCGTATCTCTCTCCATTATTTCTGGGGTTTTTTGATCAATGTTCCACACTAAGAGGGGACAAATTTTATTACTTCAGATAAGGTTTAACTGATCTTATACTGAGATGATTCTCCAGTTCTTCTACACTTAAAAAATAATCCTATGAACAGATGAATTTCCTACTTGCCTTTGCTCTTCCATACTTTGAAAGTTTTTAAAGGATGTGAATTCCTTTTGATATTGCTATGGTAGGATGCCAGAAATTTGACACAAGACATGCACCAAAAATTAACTTTTTAGAAGCATTTCCAGACCATCTGGAGAAGATGCATTTCAAGCACAAAATAATTAATACCACCTTCACCAAAACACTAAGCATACAGTAGTCTGGCCTTTCCTTTGTGTAATTAAAAGCTTTGAAAGTATCAAACTATTCAAAACAGATTACAAATCACTCGTAACAAAGCAATTTTACCTTATTTTTTAAAAACTATTACATTCATGGGTTTTTTTCCTAAACACAGCAGTGCTGTCTTCCTTGAATTTGCTGATTAGATGAACAACTGTGCCTAAAAAGTCACTGTCAGGAAGAGCCGAAGTTGAACTCCTAACCTTATCCAATGTAAAATTGTATCCAAATCAAGTAATGCGTTCATGGTTCTTAACACGGATATCTAAAAACAATGGAAGTGCAGATGGAAGCCATAAGTAACTTCAAGACACAGAAAAATTCCTCCCTAACTCCTATTTTGTCACAAGTTGATTTACAGATTCGAAACAAATTCTGTACCTCAACTCTGCCCATACAAAAGATCAGGGGATGGAAGAAGGTCGTATGTGTAGGCACTGGCACAACGCTTACCTTTAAGTGCACACCAGCACAAACACCTTGTTCAAGGTATGTTTTATATGCCCAGGTCTGTTTTACTGCCTGGATGAAATATGCTGCGAAGCATAAACACCTCAGAAAAGGTCAGAGAAGAGGTTACAGAAATTCACTAATGCTGCACAAAACTTCACAGTACCTCAGTACTGATTCTGACAGTACCACGAGGCAGTCCCATACCTGAAATGTACTAAACTGTGATACTGGAAAAAAAAGCTGTTCAAAACCCATTTGTCTGCATTTCTGAAAGAAACTGTCTAGTTTAATAACCACAAAACAAGCATCCATTTTATTTATTATGATAATTCATGAATTGACAAAAAAACTGGCTAATCACAAACTCTGGAAAGAACCAGTAGCCTTAGCAATAACTTCTTAAGGATATTAAATACTAAGTAAGACAGATGAATAGAGTTTCAATAATCAAGAAACTGTGAATTAAGAACACAGCTTGAATTATTTTTTCAAAAATAATCTACAAATAACCTAATTGGTTCTCTAAAGACCATTTAAAAAAACCCAATCATGTATGAAGCATTTCAACTTCCAGCAAGTTCCCTTCTACTTCCCTCACAAATAAGTAAGAAATAATGCTTTTAAAGAACTTATTCCCACAACAAAACATGTGTGAGTGTCAATAAACTTACATGAGAACATTATATAAATTCATTTGATGGGTTTGCAGCATTTTGTTACCAAGGAAGAGGAGAAAGAGACACACTCAGGCTTAGTTTCATTTGTTTTTTAGGCTTCAGTCTTTCCTTTGCTCAAGCACAGAAACTATACCTTCCTTCTTATATTTAGTTAATCTTCTGATCTTAACTTCTGTGTAATTTCCCAGTGACTATATCTTTGAAAGCAAGATTACATCAGGAAGAGAAGTCACAAGAGGTTCAATTAAGAGAGAGAATCTTTTGTGACTTGTTTCTGGCATTCATTTTCAAACATTTGTTTAGGCTAGACAGCTCTTCACATTCCGACTACTTTCCTCCCTTCCTAATGAGGAGGGTCACATATTCTTATGGGCTCACAGTGTTGCTACAAAACAAAAAATTGGTAAATTACTAGTTAGTTGCTTTACATCCTTTCATTTGTCTATTTTTTCTTCTAACATATTAAATTATTTCCCTTTCCTCTGAATTCCAGCCATAACCCAAACTTCAATGCTACCATATTTTTAATTAACAGAACATTTGCCCTTGAACTATGTCAGCCTTTACTGATCAACTAAAAAAAACCCTAAAATCCCTTGCACAAATCTTCTCATGTGGTTACAGGAAAAAATTACTGGAAATTTCCATTAAGCTCCTCATTTTCTTACAAATATCTTCTCGGTATGATTCCTTTATCCCAAAGAATATAAAACTCCAGCAGAAGTTGAGCTGATCAACTTTCCCCTTCCCTCACTTTCTGCTCAGCTGTTACCTCTTTTCTTAGACTTGAAAACATTCAAGGCAGAAGGTGTTTATATAGCACCTAGCACAACAGACTCTGCAACTTTTGCCTTTAGGTGTATTCTAACACCATTAATACATCAACTGTTAAATCAACTCTAATTTGAAGAGTTAAAAAAAAATGCTGTAAATCACTTTTTCCAAAAGGTCGCCCCGAATTTTGGGATTAGAGGTTACTGAGCTGAGAACTGCCACCTAAAAAGCATCTTCCTCTTGGGTGACCCCTTAGTCACAGAGCGCAGCTCCATCCATCCAGGTACAGCTCCGTATCCAAAGACATTCTGCTGCCCTCCTGTGGCCTGTGAAGATTTTAACCTTCAGAAGTCACACACGAGTTCAGTGGCGACACAGCTAAGAAAAAAATTCTCATTCTGCTCTTGAAAGACAGATTGCACAGCTCAACATTACACTTTGAAGGAAGTAAAAAAGCCAAAATGCTGTTGCAGAGGTATTGAAGGTCTCTTGATGCCTCTGTTTGAAAGGAGCGCTTAGACTTTGTAGCAGAAACACAGAGAACAGTCCTGCTCTTAACAGTTGAGCTGATAAATTTAAAACTCAGCTGTCTCTCAACTACAATGGGTAGAAGACAACAATGTAAGTGACCTACAAAAATACTGCAAAGAAAGGTAAAAAAATCCCTAACTTTAAATCCTTGAGTTGACTATGCTGCATAGCTGTGTGAATTATGAATCCCCGTACCCTGGGAAGTGGCAAATGGATGACACACAAAAGAGCTGAAGGACACAAGCTGTACAGCCTATCATCGATGGAGCTGGGATTTAAATCTAATGAGAAAACTTAAAGAACAACCTTCAAATAAGCAGTGAAGGCATTTTACAGCAAGAAATACCAGAATATTGAAGCACATTAAATACCTCTTTTGCTACAGAAGATCAATTTAAATCATATAGCAACTGGAAATACTAAGATATTAGTATATTCTGGAAAAAATTTATGAAGACTAATGTCATCAACAATTTAACTTTTTATCAAATAGCATATTCAAAATATTTGGAGACAGATAGGTGTTAACTCCTTCTCCTCAATCTTTCTAATTAATAGAAGTATGATAATACATACAGAATTCATTACTTCAACATTTAATGAAAATATTTAAAAAGTTAATACATCTTTCAAAAAGGGAAATATTGGCCCAGTAGAGGCAAAAGCAATCTCTTTCATTTCCGTATGTGGAAATAGGACAGGATTTCTTTACACAACCTTACAATTTTTTAGGTGGTATCCAAAAGTGTTCAAAGGAATTTATATTCCAAAACCAGGCACATCATTACAAAAGCATGACAGAAAATTAGGTTTGAACACTTGATACACTTTGTTGGAAGGTTCACATCTGCTAGTGCAAAGAGTAAAACTCCTGAAACAGGCATTTAGCTCTTCCTCACAGTGGCAGACAAAGTCAATTTTGATCTCATCAGAGGCAAGTAAGAGAACATGAACAGAATTTCAGCATCTAATTAGCTGTTTATGTTTCACTGAAGTTCTGAAATAGGTAGATTTTCTGACAACTAGTTATCCAGCTGCCATGAGGACCTCCCGAGGGCCAGCAGTGCGCACAAAAAGGAGAAAAAAAAGTGTCACCGCTGTCTTCCCTATGAAGTGACACTTTGTACCACAGCATCACTCCTAAGTATACCTTATTGACTATTAAAGGAGATAAATCTAAGGCACTTAGTGCCATAGTCTAGTAACCGTGGTGGTAGTGGATCAAGGGTTGGACTTGATGATCTCAGAGGTCCTTTCCAACCCGTGTGATTCTGTGATTTCTATGTAATTCCTCTTCTCCTGAAATACCCTGATTTTGAGCCAGGTTCAGAAGAAAATGTCATTTTGAATCACATTAATCTGTCCTGGACTTTTGCTAGACATTTTTCCAAACCATAACTGCTAGAATGGATCATTATGCCTTCATTCCTCAATAGTAATCTTCTATAAAGAATGACCTGCACCTCCACACTATGGAGTACTTAGCACAAACTTAATCTCTAAACCTCTGGCTTAAGAAATAAATAATGTAACTTTGGGGCTCTGCTATCCCATGAACAAGAAATATAGAAATTTAAAAGGGAGAAAGAAACTAGTAAACTTCACTACAATGATATCAGGAGGAAAAGAAAGACTAAATAGTTCAAATGAAACAAAGACCAGAGTTACATAGCAGGCTATTTAACATTCATTAAAGATTTCCGATTAAGGTGTGGAAAATTAATTTAACAATTCTGTTAAAAAATATCTGCTAGGCATCTATGAGTTAATGCTTTTGGGTTTTATGTCCTTCCATGTGTCTGAGAATTTTAGAGAAAAAAAAAAGAAAAAACCATCGCAGTCCAACAAATAAAACTACTTTTTTTCTCCAGGCCAGATCACACTCCAATTCTATGTAGATACAGTCAGTTTAGGCCAATGACCGTCAAGTGCAGACACTTTGTAAAAGTTCACTCTGGATTAATCAAGAACATGCTTCAATTTAACCATCAGAACTCAGACTACTGTGAATTTACAAAAATTAATCATTAAGAATTGCCTTCAGGACTGAAATCATAAATCTGTAAAGCATTTCAGCTGGCAAGATGCAGAATTTTAATCTTTATGTATGTTCAGTAAACAAACACAAAACCACCACAGGACTAAAAGAAAAAGCATGCGCAGAACTTTATATACTGTATTTTACAAAACAAATCTCTCAGAAACCTAATAAACTCGCAATTAACAAGGACTTGTGAACTGTAAAGTCATACCTCTAGGAATTAGACTTCATCAAACCCTGAACTCCTGTTGTAGGGGGTATTCAATATGAAGCATTAAGGCTTCAGAAATTCTCTTAGGGCTTACACTTACTTCACAAAGCAAGGCACTAAAACAAATGTGCCACTTTTCTGTATGATTATGAGTCATATGAAAGTCCATCAATCACCCTCACCATGACAATATTTTACAGAATAGGCCGAACACCAAGGAGAATGCATGATTTTCAATAAGATACACTACCAACTGTTGTTCTTCCTTTGCAGATTTTGAATATTTCAGAGGCTGTAAGCATGTCATTTAGATCAAACTATCACAAAAAAATGCAACAGACTTCGAGAAAACATAAATGTACTGAACCTGTATCCCTCATGATGCATATGCACTGATTTCATGAGGCATAGAAATCATGTACGTTTTCAAAGAAGAGTGTTCATTTTAGTGCCTAAAAATCATTATTCATAGTAATTTAACTTAGTCGTATAATACCTTTGCCTTCTGTCTCTAAATAGGCATCTTAAAAATATAAAATAATGAATTCCGTTCCCCTGTTTTGTTTAGTAACTAAGACAATCACAAACGAAAAATGGAGGAAGAGCACAGTAGTAGTAGGAACAGTGTACCCTGTCATGGATGAGCTATCTGGTTTGGTGGCATACCTAAGTTATTACTTCCAGCTACACATAAAGAATTTTTCGTCCAAAAATTAGTAATTGCATTCAAACTTCCATCAAAATTTTCCTCAGACCAACTATGCAATGTTATATCCCTGAACAGTCAAAAAACCCAAAGAAGTCACATATGAAATCTGAAGTTTTTTAAGATTCCTCAACAAGCCACGTAAAAGAAGAGTGAAATCAAAGTAATAAACTTCCGTTTTCTTCTATTTATCATCTCAAACACCCGTGTTACCTATATTGAAAAATAAGCATTTTCCTTTCTCTTTGTTACTGCAAATTATTTACTTCTCAGGTATTTATCAAGAACATGAGGCAACCTGACTCTATTGCCATCACAGGTTTTTCCAGATCTTGAACTGCAAAATATAATACACACATAATTGTGGTTTAAACTTATTTGAGTGTAGCAAATCTGTAACTTTAAGGAGATAATGAGAAGCAGCTTCAGTTGAGTTTCCCTTGGATTGTTACCCATGTGGCTTGCAGGCAAAGAGCTGTCTGATATGGAAAAATCAGCTGAAGAAGAAGGATGAGTTCCTGCTTCACGATGCCTGAGATACTGAAATAGACTAAAAAAACTATTAAAAAACATCTTCAAAGTCTTTTTAAAAGTTCTGACAGCCTTGAAAGGGAAATAGAGAACTTTAAAGTGTTTCTTTTAACTCTTTTTGTTTTACAGAATAAATGACTGTCTGGATCCAATTTTAAAAATACAGTTGCTTTTAACATTTAAAGTAAAACACATGATTTGCATCTCTTGATTAGCAAAAATGTTAATAAAATAGCAGATTCCCTAAACCAGCTTTGATTTTTAAGCACCATGTATTCTTAACTCAGAAAACATCTCTCAAGTCTAAATAATCAAAAGATAATACCAATATAAAAAGCACAACAAAATAAAATACCAATGACCTATCCTCACAAAACAATCCTAGAAACAATCTGAATATATTGAATCAATTTTTACAACAATTTCTAGTCATATAACTGCATCTAATACAGCATTTATTCCACAGTTTTTACATTAGTCAGTTCTATGAGCAATTACAAACAACTTTAACATGGACACCAAGTCACAAACTTCTAAATTGGTTAGAAGATAATTACATCAGTAAGTGCTATTCCTTTAATTAAAATTAATTTGGTTTATGGTGAGGGTTAGAAAATTTTTAAAATTTTCTTCTTTCCCTGTTGAGAGGCCACACTACATTAAAGTATCTTTTACTTAATATCAGTTCTGGAAGCTGAAGCTAACACTGATCCTTCCGGGTTGTTGTCTGGTACACCACTAAGACTGTTTAATCAAAACATCAGTTAATTCCACAGAACTGTAACACTATGTTCTGTCTTATTGTTCCAGCCCATGCTATTCAAAGGTACTTCAGTTTTGAAGATGTTTCTAAACTATAAGTGTAAACTTTGCTTTCTTCTTGTTGGTCCACCTGATAAGTTTAACAGAAGCTCTTTTTAAAAACTGGTATCCTTTCTAAATTATTCTTTCACTTTACAATATCTAACTTCATCTAGTTTATCTAGATTAAGCATCTAATATATAATTTTATCTAGTTTAATCTCCATTCTGAAGAACTAATATCATAATGTGAATCTGCCACTCTTCCTTCAACCAGGTATCTTTTTAACATTAATATTCAAGCCATTAGAAACTTAGCTTATAGCCAGAATCAGAGAGGAGACAAGCACAGATGATCATACCATCTATCTAGCTTTCAAATGTAAGAAATTATTAGTTTCAAGAGTGTTACTGATATAAAGAAACAGTACAGTCATTACTAGATTACTATTTCAGATCCTGACCAGATAAAAGAAAGTAAGAGTTACTGGGAAAGGCTGGGGGGTAGGAGGAGCTGGGGAGAGTCTGGGGACCCGAGAAGTCATTTTACAAAACAACACTCTAGTAAACAGGTAAATGAATTTTAAAAATAGCCTCACAACTATTTGTATATTTAGTCTTCAAAGAAAGACCAGAGAAGTTATCTCAACTTTAGACGAATCAGCTGATGCCTTAATTCATAAGTTATGCACACTAGAAGAACAAATTCTCAGCTGACATAAATTATTTAGAAAAAGAAGACAACAGAAACAATATTATATATCTGTATTTCCTGAATGCTGCTTCATTTCACCTCCCCCTCCAAGAAAAAAAAACTAACCTACATTTACAGTATAGTATTAATTATTCTGTGGCTTATAAATCAAGGTAACAAGTCTCTTCACAACAATGATTTAAGGGACAGCCTTTTCACTGAACAGTAGATGTTGGGCTTTCCAAATTTTGTCTCATTTTAAAAGCTGAGCATTCTAAAAATCTAACAACTTTCTCAAAAGTCTGGAGACTGGAATGCAAATAAGGGGCATGTATCAGTCAGGGTATCATCTTATTCAGGCCAACCTTTCTGTGACAGCTTTATATAGCAATTTAATTTGGCCATCAACTTGCTACTGATCACAAAGCAAGCATAAATCAAACAAACTTGACCAGAGTCATGCTGTCTTCAGCTAGGCAAGTACGCATTGCCTTGCAATGGATTAACACCCTTTCCTGTGTGCTAGACACAGAAGGTGTAAGGCCTTTCCATCTTCCATATGGGCTTTTTAAAATTTGTATGTGGAAAATTTCACCTCCACAAGTCAAGACACTTGTCCCAGGAATCCATTTTTTACTAAAAATACTGAAGCATATTATACACTTGACATGATTCACTGGGAACTGTATCTATATACGAATCCTTGAATTTTTTTAGGACCAACCATAAAGTTAAAGGGCTACATCTGTTCCACTGATTGGTAAGAGCAAGCTGCACTAGTACAATGCATTCAGTTATTTTGACCTAACTCAGTTTATCTGCCTACAGTTTTTAAACTGACTTCCTTCACCTCACATTCTTCACACATTTTGTAACTGACCCCTCTATCTCCTACTGTGCACGCACAGAGGTCTTTCCAGTTTCGCCTGACAGTAAGTCGTAGTTCAGATAAGGAGATCTTTTTCTGACCTACTATACCGCCTTCATTCAAGAAAAAGTATTTTTATGAGGAGGAGGGCATCATCTACAAGCTCACAGAATGTAGTTAACTGCTTGCTACATTCATTCTGTGAGCAGTTTCTTTGGAAAGAACAGCATAAATTTGTTCACAACTAACCACTACCTTCATAAGTAAATAGCACTGCATGCATACTACAGTCAGTCCAGATGGTTAACTTCAGAATGAGATACCACAAATAGAACTTCTTTTAAGTACTTTCTGCTTAAAAAGTATTTCAATTCATGAGAAAAGAAGTAAGGGTTTGTGAAACTGAGGGTCAGTTATTTCTCATTCTTGAATTTCACATCAGTAAATAAATAGCTGGTTTAGAGAAAAAAATAGATTCCTGTGAGAAAATCTTTCTTTTTTGTTTCACAGTGAACACAATGTTGGATGAAAAAACATGACAGTATCAAAGACTCCATATATCATCAGAATAATAGAGCAGTAACCAAGGTGTCACCCAAGCACAACCAATGTGTCCAACCCCACATTCACACATTTTCCCACTCCCTTTAATGTGCTTTGGGTGAGCCTAAAGGAAGCACCCCTAATCATAACCAGTCAAACTGATCTTAGTATCCACAAAGCCTTTGCAGCTGGTAGGAAATTAACCTGAAGACAATGGATGGTTTAATACACACAGGACCAGGAACACAAGTGAACGCTGCACAATTGACTGAAGTTGCAAAAAGGATTAAAAAAAACCCTTCTACTGCTGCCTAATATGAACAGTGAAACCACAGAAAAGATGTTGCATTTCTTTGTTGCTCACAAATCTAATTAAATATAATCCCCTTTTTCCCAGAACTCAGCAATAGCACACTATTTTCATTCAACATTCTTATTTCAACAAGCACCTCTTCTCAAAATTTCAGCCACTGCCTTGCCAGGGACTCCATTTTGGTCAATCAAATACCTTCCACAAATTGCATCAGGACTAGAACTAACAGAGCTTTGCACATAGAAGTGGTTCAAAGCTGCACCAAGGGAGGTATAGCCTGGACATTATGAAGCATTTCATTACTGAGAGGGTGGTCAAAGAAAGGAAGAGGCTTTCTAGAGAGGTGATGATGCCTCAGGCCTGTCAATTTAAGAGGCACTTGGGCAATGCCTTAACAACAACCTAATTTAACTTGGTCAGCCCTGAAGTGGTCTGGCAGTTGGCCCTGACAATCATTAAAGGTCCCTTCAAACTGAAATAGTCTATTCTATTCTATCTCACTCTGCTTCAGAAATATGAGTAAGAAAATGGAATGCAAATCATGGTGTGATAAATCTTTAGTTTTGCAACAGTAAATAATCCTCATCAAAAAACCTGAACCATCTTAAATGTATAATCTAAATAATACAATAAAATTGCAATCATCTGTAATTATTTTTGTAGTTAATAGCTGTGACAGCAAGGTGGTCTAATTAGACTTACAAACACACTGAACAATTTAATCCCAGAACTTCTATATACATAGAACACAAATTGTGAGCAAAGAAAGTATACCACATATGCTATTAAATTAAGATTTGTTGGCAAATTAAATTTACTGCGGATAAAAAAAACAAAGGGAGTTTTAACTGAAACATTCTCTACTTTGTCTATCAACATTAGTAAGAGGAAATTTGTTTGCCAGTTATAGGGGTAATCAGTTCAAAAGCTTGAATTGCATCTCTCAGATCCAGTTTAAAACCCTGACAGAACCAGTGACTATTTTCTGAGCATGCCAGGTAGGATTTAGCACTAAGATACTGAGAATTCAATTAACAATGATTAGGCTGCAGTAGGAAAAGAATCATGGAACAGAGAACAGTACCATTTAGAATAGCAGAAGTAAGCATGCAGATGTATCCAAGTGAAAAGCAAAATCAATTTTCATATCAGGAAATGTCTTTTTGTCCTCTATGTCTCTGTTGCTCCTGGACTAAATGGCCAACCATTTGGAGTTCCCCTAAATCAGAAAATGGCAACAGCATTACTGTGATCTTGAGTGAAGGAAGCTGAAATCTCTCTCTCAGAAGCATTCAAAACTTCCCAAAAACTTCCCAAAAATTGTACTGAAAATCAATTTCATAGATCAATGTCATTAGTAACCATTTCAGGAAACAGAAAGCAAGGAGGAAATACAGGCAGGAAACAGCAGGAGCTGATTTTTCTCCACAGTCTAACCAAGTCCAAAGCCTCCTTACAACAAAAAAATTTCCAAATATATATTCATTATGTGGGTTTGTATGTTATGCATCTTTTTCACAATTCTTTCAAACAGAAGAGAAGAAATCTTGACAAAAGTATGAATTAAAACTTTAGCCAAACCCTGAACATGGAAAATACGCAAAAATGTTCATTCACTTCTGACAAAATACTGGAACGTGTCACAGAAATTCAAGACAAATAATCCTCCCCAAGTATTTCAGCTGACTACAAAGGCTATTTTAACATAAGAAATAAATCCAAAACATACATGTAAGTCTGAAGAAGCATGATGTAATATAGACAGAAGCAAATCTAAGTTTGACTTTGGTTTGGGGTTGGTTGTTTTTTTTTTCCCATGCTAAAGGAAAGAATCTATAACTAAAGCAGGGTCTGCAACATCCCAGTAAACATTTCTCTCAGGACAAAACCAGGGGAAAACAGTGTTAGAAGGGTGGATATTTTCTGTAAAACGTAAATCTACTAATGGTACACATGTGAGCTTTGTCATGCCTTCGTGAAATACACACAGATCCAAACCAGAGGAAACCAACTTGAAATTTGATCTTATTTTTACAGATTGTGTATCACAGACAGGAATATATGATTGTATTCAGTTAGATAATTTTTGAATTACTTTTTGTAAATGTATGGCTCTTCAGTGATTTCTAACATATTCTGTGAGGAATTCCACACATTGGTCATTGAAGACCACCTGTACATTGCATGTGTATTTCTTCAAACCAGTAGCCATTGAGGACAAACTGACTCCAGCATCCAAGTTATTTTAGTTACACAAAAGAACACAAACCTTTTTCTTCCTTGTAGAGAGGAGTTACCGTTCACTAACTTCTTACTGTCTGGCAGTACGCATAAGACATTTTAGAAGACACTCTACAGCATGGTGGAAGAGGTATTCAATATTCACAACAGTGGTGAAAACAATAAACGTTGTGATAAATCGGAGGGGGGCGGGTTCTGTAGAACCACAGCTCTTAGGCAACAGAACTGCCCTGCAATCCAGCAAAGCAAACTGCCCCTGCAGGGCAGGGAACAGCGCCACAAAAGGGAATACTCAGTATGTAGCTACCAAACTTTGTTAACGACTGTTATTTTCATCACATAAAATCATCATCTGCTGGTTTGGGAGACACAGTCCACGCACAGCTTTTGTGCCGATGACATTAACATCATGTAGTTTACTATTCTAGGTATAAAGAAAAGTTTAGGAAAGTAGGAAACAGTGGGGAAAAATATGGTTCTGAATTCAAGGTCAATTTTTTGTTCCCAGTTTGGTCATCAGCTGTTGATGTCCTGTGAGGGAAGTCATGTCACCATGTGTCAGAAACAGACTGAATTTCAGAACAGATTTAAAATTGCTTACCTGTTCCACAGAGCCCTGAAACACAGTGAAAACTGACATATCTTCCTAGGAAACAGTTAAATGGCTTCACCAGAAGAAGGCACTGTTAAACATGCTCACATGTCCATAAAACCCCTTACCTTCCCCAGGACTGACTGCAGATGGCAGACTGGTCCAGTCTAGGGTCCAGCTGGGGCACGGATGTGGAGAAAACTTTGCTTCAATTCCATTTTCCTACGTGAAAGTAGGAAAAAAAATAAGTGAAGACCCTGATCCTTTACCACTAAAGTTTGTATCAAAATTCTCACTGAATTTAATGGCATCAGATCAACAACAACACCTTCAGCCTAACTGAAACTAAACAGACAGATGACTCCATATTATATGAGATTCAAATTATGTGTTTCACTTATTTTCACAAGAAAGCTCTGTTAATTTTTTTAGGAAATGCTGTCAACCTCTATGCAAAAAAACCTGAGAGTTATGGAACGTGATGGACAGTTTCCTTTAACAAAACTCATTAGTTCCCAGATATTCAAAGTTCTAACAAATAGCAAAAAAACCAGAAAGGGTTGAATAATGAAGCCAAACATAAAAGGAATAGGGTTTTTTCTCATCCTTTACATAAATATCTTTAAAAGATGAATACAATACAGAGATTCAAACAAAAAGTTACTTTGATTATTCTGAGTTATTGACAGGGCTTTTACCAGTCCTATCTTTGCTCCATTCCTGAATTGGTCAAATATCAGAAGAGAAAGAAAAATCAATTCTAAATCAATGCATATCAGATGTAAGAAAAACAAGACATATTAAATTGTTCAAGGCTGTCAGAATTAGTTTCTACAATTCCAATAAAATTTTACTTACTACAAATCAAGTAGAATATTGCTACTAAAAATAACTCATTAAAAACCTTAAATTACCATTAACTTAGTCATAGTTGGCCTTGGACCACCTATAAAATGACTATCTTCGTTCTCCCCTTCTAACTCATCAGGAACTGAAGAGAAGTCCTGTGCCCGTTCCTCTGGAGCAGACATCAACTCTGGAAGCTGGAGAAGCTCCATATTGCATTTGCCAGCAGCTTTCTTTACTCCAGGTACTTCTTGAACTCTTTGATACCAAGTGGATATCAGCGGCAAATTTACCAGGTTTCTGCCTTGTTTCTTGCTGGAAACCTAGAAAAATAAAATGGGAAGGTTACTCACTACTGTAAATTTCTTCCTACAAGCCACCAGAAGGCATAAACTACAGAAGTGAGCTCAGCTCCATGCCAAGGATGTGTATGCATAGCATGATGGTTATACAATTGCAGGTATCTGCAATCCCTGTTTGCTTAATAGGATGAAAAGATTTACATGACCAATGTTAATCATCATTTCAATCAGTAAAAAAAAAGCTCAATTTAAATAATATTCTTAACTACATGCCATTTCCCAACATAGGAATGATTCATCTTGGTTGGTAGTCAGAGAAAAAAAAACAAACAATGCAGTAATTTGCCATGAATACTGAACTCTAAGCAAGACCACCTGAATGTTGTTCTTTCCCACAAGTAGCCTGCAGTTCTTAGAAGCTCATCCACCAACAGCTGTTTTGCTGGGAACTGCAAGCCTGAAATACCTTACGCTGTGGGGCAACAGCAAAACAGAAACAGACATACATTATCCCTCTTCTTTACTGAAGTCTTTGCACTACATCTGCAACTTTTTCTAGTAAGAGTGGATCAAATCTATTTCTTTTTCTTAAAGTCATGTATTTATTGAGACTTTTTTACAATCTTAATTACATATTTTTGTACAACAATGGTAACCAGTATATTTCTTTTCTGGGTTCAGTGTATGTGATTATGAGCTGATGTGGCCTTCAATAGAAATTAGAATTTTAAGTGTAAAAAACAGAATCAAAAATTTCTTTAGTAAGAATATGTTGCACATATTAAAAAAATTACACCAGATCACATTTTACAAAAAGTCCAGTTACTTTTAAAAAGGATGCATTTGGTGAAATTAAATAATTTTCTTTAGATTCCCAAATGTTTCAAAACAATGAAGACCATCTTCTTAACAGGAGAGGTTGTGAAGTCTCCATCCTTAGAAACACACTCAAAATATGACTGGACATGATCCTGGGCAACTGGCTCTAGCTGACCCTTCTTTAAGCTGGGGGGTTAGACAAGATGAGCTCCAGAGGTGCCCTCCAACCTCAGTTATTCCAGCCTGAACTACCTTGTAATGTTGTGCCCACTTTAAACAGAAAACAAACATCATGATTACAGGAAAAGGCGGAAAAAGCCATACAAAATCAGCATTCCTCCACGAATCTGTCTATGGAGTATGGAAATAGAAATTGGTAAAGAATACTTGAAATGACATGAAATTTCAAGCAGCTCTCTTGCAGGCTGTGTTTGTAATATGCTTAGGGTAATCACAAGTAATTAGCAATAGTTAAAGGCGCAAAAGAAGGATAAACTGTGTGATTTTAGTATCTAATTTAATACCCTCACAGTAACACAGGTAAAGATACATTAATTCATTTAAGAAAGAAGTCTTTTGGAAAGCAATTCTAAGAAGCACTGTTACACTTGTTATCAAGTGTTCTAAATTGTATTTTAAAAACAGAATAGCGGTTTCTTCCAGATGAGGAACTGAGCTTCTGTTACACTTCTATTAATTTTCAACAGTTACAACTACTAGAAAGTGCAACAAAGCTAACCTCAGAAAGATAACTGCAATGGAATGAGGTAATGGAAAACAACTCTTCAGCTTCATTATCTTACTTTTGGTAATTAAACTTACAATCAGCTAGTCAGGTCTCCTCACATTTATGGTGTGTAACTTTCCAGACATATACTCACTGAAGACTTCATTATTATTCACATCCTTAAATCAAAGTGGAAATGCAACTGCAGTGATTTTTTTAAACACAATCCAGGAAGTCCAGTTGTACAACTGACAAACAACACTTGAATACGGAACTAAACTCTGACATTTCCATCAATGAGAGCAGTTTCAACTCACTGCTTGCAAGAAGCTTTCCGATCCAAGTTATTCAATTTCAATAACTGTAGGAATCAGGGTATAATTTCTAAGACAATGATCACTTATCAGAGAAGAGAAATAAAGTAACATTACCTGAGAGCTCTTGTAATTCAGGTAAAAAGCCAGGTTTTAGGGCAATCCTTGGCGTGAGCTATACAAGCGTATTATATAGTTCATCAGCTGCAGACCAGGGCTCAAGGGTCACATGGAAAAAGTAAATAACTACATAATTCTCAGCTGCTCACAGTACATCTACAGAACAATTTCCATTGCATTGCTGAAATCAATGAAGCATTTGATCCAAGAATCTTCTCATGCCCAGAACCAGTAAATCAAAAAATTACTAAAAAAAGTCATGTTCTTCTTATTAAAAAGGTCTTGGAAAAACATAGACTGAAATACTTTAAAGATTTTTAAATAGTAGGAAAGCATTTTGTCTTAATACTTTTGTTTAGTATCATCCACACAGAAGTTGCCATTCATCTTCAATTATGTGATCCACAAAACAAACAAAGCAGATGTGAATTAAGAACAATTTCTGTAAAATAATTCATCATCTAAATTCAGAGGTAGCCATATTAACCTACTTCTGGACTCCAATATTGCTATCATCAATCCACTGAGGATTATGATATTGGCTAAAGAAGTTATAAAGTCACATTATTAATGTTTGATAGTCCCTATCTTGATTTTAGATTGTTTCTCTCAATCTGACTAGCAGCATCTTCTCCAGGAATTCCCTTTGTTTTCAAACACCATAAGGCAAATTTGGCAAAGCAACTTGCAAAATCAAAATGCCAATACCATCCTCACTCAGAGCTCTTCCTGGCAAGAGACACCAGCTTAGCTATAAATCTCACACAGGAAGTGCAGGAATGCTGCTAGCAGGCAAATTTACTGTATCATTTTATTGTCATGGGAAATAAAGACACAGCTGTCACTTCCTTAAATCTTTCCTGTGCGTAAATCCTTATAAAACTAAGTACACAGATTGTGCTGCACAAGACTCTTGCACAGTCTTGCCACAGAAGTTTTTCCCACTGTAGAACCAGTTTTGAAGTCGAGCTCGAGTCACTGGTACAACTATTTTAAAATTACTATTTTCTGGGCAACTCAGTACCAAAATACTTCACTAGAATATTTTAACAGTTAACAGTGTTTACTAAGTACTTATATGCTATGTATTTAAAAGTAATTTTAGTGATCTCACCGATCCCTGGATTTTGTGTTTGTACAGGAACAAAGGCATCTTCTGTTTTGAGTTAAGGTCACACTGTAAATGCTACAATATGTTTTAAAATAATGTATTTTATAACTTTCAGGTTCTTAAAAAACATATATACACACTAGTTAATGTTAGCAGAATTTGTCATCTTACCAAGAACTGATGGATGCATGGCAAAAGCACTATATCTGCCACAGTAAAATAAAGCCCTTCTGCAAAGATGTGGTCCAACACTGGAAGGTCAGAGGTTTTGGTTCTCCTGATGTGGGACGCCTCTCTGTTGACTGTATCTGATGCTTCCTGGACAAGTAGCTTGGAGAAAGCTACACTCAGTTCCAAACTTGGGAGTGGATGCTCATGCACTTCCCCTGTTTTTAATTCCTGTGTCGCTTCTTCACCAAGTACAGGCACTGCAGCCTTGGCACCTGCCTTCTGCTGTTGAAGTTTTTGCCTACGAATTTTGTCATCGTTATGCACTCGGACAGGTTCTCCAAGCTTCCTTTCAAACTGTAAAATGTCAGGAGGAACAGCCTGACAGTGCTCAGGAGATGCTGTCAAAAACCTTTCCACAGCCAGAGGAATGCTGATCTCACAAAGCCTGGTCCACTGGCTAACCTGTCAAATAAATTTATGTAATTAATGTCTCTACAGAAAGAGAAACAAAATCCAGGATACACTTTGGTTCACTTCAAGCAAAGGAATTCCAGTTTTCTTTGTTAATCTTAGAAACTCAGACATTATTACTTTTGCTACTGCAGAATTAGGAAGCTAAACCTTATATACAACAGAATGAGCAGTTATCCAGTATAGCATATTTTTATTCCTTATAATACAATAATAACCTAATATTAGAGTGGCTGCAAAACTCATGACAGGCAAAGCTGTGATCAATTTATGTATGCCCTCTCTACCAAATAGTGGTAATAAGACCTGATTACACCAAACAGATTTTGAGCACTTTTATTTTCAGAAGTGCATTATCATTAGTGGGTTTTTAACATGCAACAACAAAAAAACTTTTATCTAACTGAACAGCACTTTAAAAATATTACTTATTTTTTTCACGCTCTTGCCCTTGTCCTCTTTCTCTCATTACCTGTACTTAAAGGTTTTACAATTTTTAAACTCCTGTCTTTTCTTATTCAGTTCACTCACTTTGAAGCCCTCTGAAATACAGAATGAAGCTTTCCAGCAGTTCCAAGGGATTACAGAGGTTTCTGGAGGATGTCAGGGACAACTTCTTTACACCAGCACTATGTGCACTAACACAGAGATGGGCTCCTCCAGATCTGCTACACACCAACAGGGATGAGCCAGGTTGGAGGCATGGTAATCAATGGAAACCATGGATGTAGCAATCCTGACAGGGTGGAGCTCAGCCTCCTGAGAGGAGCGAGGAAGGCAAGTCTAGATGGACGAGATGTCAGAGGAGTAAACTGCTATGTGATAAATAGGCTGAAATCTCAACTCAAAGGGTAGTGTTGGTTAATGGTTCACATGCTACCTGAAGGTCAGTTAGTAGGGGAAATCTTTAAGGGTCTATGCTGAGGCCTATCCTATTTGATCATCTTTACCTGGAGGTGGGTGATGGATTACACTCACATCAAGGACAACAGTGAATTGAGCAGAGCAGTCAACAAACTCCATGAAAGAGACGCTATTCACGTGGGCCTGCACGGGCTAGGAAGTGGGCTGACAGAAATAGAATATTCCACACCTAGGACAGACTAAACCAGTGGAATAGTACAGGCTAGGGACTGGCCACCTGGCCATGTAGCCACTCTGCTGAAAAGACAGTGGACAACCTGGCAAGGATAAGCTAAACACAAGCCAGCAGTGCACCCTGGAAGAGAAGCCTAACAGTATTTTGGTACTCTTGAAATCAAAATTAAAAATAAATTAGATATTTCTTAGTTTACTTCAAACTTTAGAACCCATTTATACTGCTAATCATGAAACAGAGATCTGATATATTTTTTGAATTTTAAGGGGTTTTTTGCGCTGCTAAGTACTATCTTCAAAAATAATTATTTTCATCTTTATGCCAAAGTACAGATACTTCTCCATAGAGGAGAAATTTCTTAGTGAGAAATTTCATTTGCTTAGAAAATGAAATTTCTCACTAAAAAAACCTTAGTTTACATCAATATTAAGAGTCTACTTCAGAGCATTTAGTGCTAATAAAAGACCATCAATGTATCTAAGAGAAAGAAAGGCACTCACTTCAGCACAGGCTTTTAAGCAAGTCTTCTTAAAGCCCAAGAGTTCCAAAACATCCTTTTTAGATGGATCTGCCTCGTATGTTTTCTGTATTATATGTCTTAAGACAACAGAAAGCCCAGCTCGGCAGAATTTGCCATCTTTCACGACTACTGCAGGCAAACTGCAGCTCTGCACAACCTCTGGAAGGTGGCACCTGGAGATTAAACGGACCTCAAGATCACCAGGGAGGTTTTTTGTCACACACTGATCACCCACATCTTCACCAGTCGGCACTAAGAAAATTTTAAATAATTTGCAGTCGCAGTAGGATAGCAAAAACAGGGAGATAGATGTATGAAGAGGAAAGATACTATCTCTGTACTGATGAGAAAAAGCCAAATATAAATGCTCTTCAGTGACACAATCTTTCATCTTCCTCCTGAGCTGAAGTTCCTGAAACAGAAATCAGAGAATGACATTCATAAAAGAATACAGAATTTAGAACGAAAAAAATTTTAAAACACTGGTTCTTTCACTATCTGCTACAACTGATTTTAACATAAGACACTACTACAGACATCCTGCCTGTATATTTGGACTGCAGGCCCTTTTTGAGAGAAAGGAACAGTTTCACGTATACATTGTCTCTTCACATACAGATCATGGATAGGAAAATGACTTGTGTACTTTTTCTTTTTACATTTTAGCACATTTCTGACATCAAACAAAACCAAAAGAATATGTTTTCAATTTTTAGGTGCATAAACATTTTATAGCAAGGTTTTTTGGTTTTTTTTTCACTCAAAATCTCCCACAACATTAACAATGTATTATTGAAAATGCACATATCTACAGCAGTCAGTTCTGTAATACACACACTTGTCTTTCTGTAACTGCTGAAAGGCATTTATGGAGGGTATTTAGGCCATGGGAAATAATATTTGTTTCTGCATTAAAAGTTAATCTAGAGCCTGGAGAAATAATAACTGAAGGACACAGAAGAAAATAAACATTCCTTTCACAAATGATACATTAACACCTCAAACACCCAACTACTTCAAGCAGTTGAATACAACAGTAGCACTGCTGAAATTAATATCTTCTCAATATATTAAAAGCTGAAATTAATTTTCCTCATAGTGGGTGGAAAAACTACATTTTTCCTATTACAATATTCCATACCAGTTTAACACAAAGCACTGATGCAATAATTTTTATGCTCCATTCCTCAGTGGAATTGCCCATTAACCTACAAATCACAGCTTGCATTGAAAAGCCTTAGACACTAGATGGGGCTCTTACAGCAAGCACTACAGACCACAGCTGTAGTGCAGTTGACACCGAGCTGGGGGGGGAGCGTCGATCAGCTGGAAGGCAGGAGAGCTCTGCAGAGGGACCTGGACAGACTGGAGAGCTGGGCTGATTCCAGCGGGATGAGGTTCAACAAGGCCAAGTGCCGGGTCCTGCACTTTGGCCACAACAACCCCCTGCAGCGTTACAGGCTGGGCACGGAGTGGCTGGAGAGCAGCCAGGCACAAAGGGATCTGGGAGTTTGGATTGACAGGAAGCTGAACATGAGCCAGAGTGTGCCCAGGTGGCCAAGAAGGCCAATGGCATCCTAGCCTGGATCAGGAACAGTGTGGCCAGCAGGAAGAGGGAGGTGATTCTGCCCCTGTACTCAGCGCTGGTGAGGCCACACCTGGAGTGCTGTGTCCAGTTCTGGGCCCCTCAGTTCAGGAAGGATATTGAGGTGCTGGAGCAGGTCCAGAGAAGAGTAACCTGGCTGGGGAAGGGACTTGAGCACAAGTCCTATGAGGAGAGGCTGAGGGAGCTGGGGTTGTTTAGCCTGGAGAAGAGAAGGCTCAGGGGAGACCTCATTGCTCTCTACAACTCCCTGAAAGGAGGTCATAGCCAGGTGGGGGGTGGTCTCTTCTCCCAGGCAACCAGCAGTAAGACAAGAGGGCATGGCCTTAAGCTCTGCCAGGGGAGGGTTAGGTTAGATATCAGAAAGAAATTCTTTACAGAGAGGGTAATCAGCCATTGCAATGGGCTGCCCAGGGAAGGGGTGGATTCTCCATCCCTGGAGGTTTTCAAGATGAGGCTGGACGTGGCACTGAGGGCCATAGTCTAGTAACCGCAGTGGTGTTGGATCAAGGGTTGGACTTGATGATCTCAGAGGTCCTTTCCAACCCATCTGATTCTATGATTCTATGATTCAGTAAATAACTAAGGAAGGCCAGAATGTTTTTTATATACATATATATAAAGCACCAGTGACACTGGAACAACACAAGTCTTTCAAATAGCTGTCTGGATTAATAAGGTCTTTCTGCAGTTACATGAATATGATGGAATTATTTAAAAAGCAAAAAAAGGTTTTCATTTGATATATCCTGATTATTGGATTATTTTTTCTTCATGTAGACATGTACATCAAATTTACTACTTCATATTATCTATCACAGGGCCAAATCAACTGCCTAAAGGAAGGCAGTGGAAGAATAAAATCACATCCACCTGACACTAAGATCATACTAATGACTGTTATAGCAAGGTATTTTTAAACCATTACATGACATGTTATTGTCTCAGAAGAACAATGACTCTACTATGAATACTGTTGCTTTTCCTTAATTAATACACCTGCCAAACAAAGAACAGGACAATACATAATGAAATACCTACTTTCCCAGAAGCTATTTTAGTTGGATAAATCTTGACAGCATGTAAGCCAAGACAGACTCAATACCATAAGTACAGCTCTGTGGTAGAAATTACACAGTGAAGGCACTGCTAAGGAGGCAAGAGTTAGTCTTACCTGTTAAACCCATAGTGACTAGAATTTAAACTCCTATATTCTCCACTACAGTACTACTTTCAATATTAAACAGTAGCATCATATGCATTTGGGTTATTATTTTTATTTTCCATGGGAACTCAAGGAGCACACAAGCCCATCTTTTCCTGGCCACTCAGACATATACATACACCTTACCAATCGCTTCACTGATGAATTTTTTCTTCTGGTTGACCTTAATGGACACAATCAGTTATTTTGGTCATTATCATGTTATATAGAACTGATAAATACTTTGGTAAATTCTGATGAGGTTTCTATTTCCAAAGTACATTATTCGATGGTTTCCAACTATTAATGACCCATTGTTAGAAATTATTCCACATCCATCACTCAGTACTGCCCAAGTAAAACACTAATCTTTTCACCTCACAGGTACTCTCAACAGGTACACAGACCCTTGCCCACTCTTACCCAGAGTAGCAGCTCTGAAGCACTGTTTCACAAAGGGTAATGTGTCATTAGACTAAAAAGAAAACAAGTATTTGAAAGATGCCCAAGTAGAGGTACTACTAATCAGACTACTGCTTGAAAACTGGTAGATGAAAGGGTGAACAGCCTCAGTGTGAATTCTCCTCCAATCTGCTGAGCAAAATTACTTCAACCCAGCAGCAATGAGTGACAAATAGCAGCTGTCCCAGAGACAGTAACTTATTGGAAATAATGATTAGTTGGTCACTGGCCTGCTTTGTATTCAACCCAGTAAACACAGCTGATGCTACCCTATTAATCCACCTGTATTCTTTCAGTTTAAAATACTTCTGGTCAAATTAAACCATTCTCATCCTCAGGTATACATATATCAAAAGTCATGGAAACCATATAAACCAATACTAGGATCTTGCTGAAGCAGTATAAGCAGATGTAGTCCAGAACCACCCACTCCATTCTCTTTAAAGGGTCAGAAAATCGGAATATGAATGCAGGCTTGTACGGGCAATCAGATCTCTCTCAGCTAAAGGCCCTGATCCTGCAAGTTCTCATGGTGCCTGACGTGAAGGTGTCTTTGCAATATAATGTTCCACTATTTTAAAATATAGTCCTAAATTCTTCTCATTCGCTACACTACTACATTTTTTCTTCCCAAAGCCCCAAAGAACAGGAAATATCAACTACAGGGATGTTTAAAGTTACATACTTCTCAAACCAGGAGAACAAACTTTAAAAAGTAAGGAGAGAAAACAGTGGAAAACCCCACTCTGCTTCTTGCACTGAGCTTTTCAACATCAACAGAGCTAATACTTTCATTAATTAATACTTTAATTTCAACAAAAACTTTAAAAAGTAATTTCAACAAAATGGGCTTCTGTCATGACCTCCTTACAAATTTCATTAGAATAGCAAAGCATTCAGTCTGTGTTTATTTATATTGCTGGTTATTGTAAAAACTCCTATATCCCTTCATCACAACAGTAACTGAACATCTCCCAAAAAGCCTTGCAGGTTGCAAGTTTCCTGTGTTACCATTATACATCTGAAAAAAATAGAAACACAAAGAGAATTTTAGTTCACTGTCACACAGGAATTCTGTCCTACAGAAAGCCTAAAAATTAGACATTTTTCTTAAAGGATTCGTTGTTTGGTTGGTTGTGAGATTTTGGGGTTTTTTTAAGGCTAGTGTATGACAACGAAAATTACAATCAGGCTAATTTTATTCTCAAGTCTCTCACAGAAGAGAAACTAAATTAATCTGCCCAGGACTTCTGTCTATAAGTGACCTTACCTGTGTTTCCATGTATTGTTTCCAGTGAGAAAATAATGCTACTTTGAATTGTCACCTCAAACTAACTGTACACCCTTACACTGCCATATCCTACCCCTCTCCCATCTTTTTCATCATAGAATTCCTCCTAACATCTTGTCTCTAAGCACTGACATTTATAAAGTTGTTCCCTATATTTTTTGTTCCCAAGATAGATGCTTTTCCACACTGTTTTAGCTCTGTAGAGTCTACATTCCTTGTGAATTTATGCACAGCCTTTCGTCTCAATAGCCTAACTGGCTGACTGTTCTCACTTAAGTGTTTTCACGTAAGTGCTACCCTTCCATTGGCAGCTTACTAAGACAAAAGCAGACACAGACACACACAATAGAACAAAACACGCAACACAGAACTGGCAAAACCTACAACGCTGCACTATTTGCTCACAACATTCTTCCCAGCACTTTTTTCTCTAATTAGACTATAAATTCTGCGGGAACAGGTGACTTTTTATTCTACTGGCCTTATTTACAATAGTCACAATTTGAAAGAGGGGAAATGAGAAGCAAAGACCAATATAGGATTTGCACCATAATGTAAAGACAAGATAAATAATGTTGTCTACCTTTGGCATAAAAGTCACCACGGCTACTTAAAACAATAAACATTATGTAAGTATAAAGTTCACTAAGTATACTGGGTTTTACCATTTTCTCGTCCCTTTTCAACATGCATTAAATGACAGACCAATTAGTTTCACTAAGCTGCTGTGTTAACAATGTAATAAAGAAAATCACTGCTCTAATAACAAGTGTTTCCCGTGAAAATGAAAAACTAAAAAATTCAGAATTAATAAGTAAGCACATAAGCATCCTCTTCCTTTCGGTTTGAATGAAATTCATTCCTTTCAGAATGAAAAAGACATCATTCATTTGATGATTACTACAGGGTAACACAGAACTTTTGCTAAAGCAGACGCATGAAGGCTTGAGAAACACTCAACATAATGTCATTTAAAAACGCAGCCAATATTTAACTTAGTGCAAAGCAACATGTGTGCCTTATGGCACGTAACTTTGGAGGATGGAGATATATTTCTATCCAGACGATCCATTTGCTGTATGAGCCCAGGGCCACCACCGCACCCTCGAGGGAGCCCAGAAGCTTTTCATGAAGAGCTTCAGGCTACCAATAAAGTGGAAGTTGTGGATGGTTCAAGAAGGCAGGACACAGGACGAAGAACAGAACCAGAACTCAGGAAGGCAGCACGCTGGAACTCGGCTGTCGCAGAGAACAACACTGCCGAGCGAGAACTCCCTGCCAAACCCGGCTCCGAAAAACCTCTGCTCCCAGCTCCTCTCAACGCTCTTCCACCCTCCCACCACCACCACCACCACCACCACCACCACCACCACCACCAAAACC
>VXAY01002187.1:164398-230383 GCA_013399855.1 Oxyruncus cristatus | reverse complement strand
AAAAAAAAAAAAAACACCAACAAAAAAACAACCAACAAAAACATAAAGCATCCAGATGTGTTCCCCTAACTTCCCATGTTATTTGTTAAGTTATTAATTGTTAATTACTGATTAGGGTAGATCTTTGTAAGTACAATTTCCAATGTAAATGCAGTTCCTTAGAGCTTTTGTTAAAGAAACAAACAGAGAAGGTTCCAGAGTGCCAGAATGTATTACTCTGAAGCAAATATAATTTTTTTAATTAGTTTTAACCTTTTTCTCACTTTGTTCCATTTACATTGTCACTGTGGCATATTGAAGCTCTTCATAGTCATTACTTGACATTAAAATTCAGACTGTCGCATGGGGGCATGGATAAGTCATAGTCTAAGTTACAAATTTTTTTCAGTGTTCCAGCTAAATTTAAAAATGGACAGTGTATTTTTTCAGATATTTTATTTGTATAGAAGAATACACTAGCTGTTTGTATCTCTTATATTGTATGCTACAGTGAGCTGGGTTTTTGTCAGAAGTTTCAAAAGTTTAATTTTTCTGCAAGTAAGATTTTTAATTACTCTTAAATGAACCATGAGTTAGAAATAACTGTATGTGCAATATGTCAAGAATATGAAATATTTGTTTCATTTACCTAAGTGTGATGAGTTTAGTTTCCGAATATCAGATATGGCAAAGAATTAATTTGACATCATTTCAGATGTAAAGTCAAATTCAAGTTTTGCAGCTCTGGGGTTGACAATCAGTCATCGTCTAGTGACAATTAATTCACATATCATCCTTCCTGTGATTTAATGTCATTCCATTTTGCAAAAAAAATAAATTTTCTGTTAGCCACATGCTGTTTGAGTTATGCTCCATATGAGTAAAGTTGTCACTGATTTTCTTTTTTTGTTTGTTTGGTTTTGTTTTTTTGTTTTTGTTTAAACTCCCTCTGAAGATACCACTATGGCTGCTACAGTGAACTTGGAACTTGATCCCATTTTTCTGAAAGCCCTGGGCTTTTTGCATTCAAAGAGTAAGGACTCTGCAGAAAAGCTGAAAGCGCTTCTTGATGAGTCTTTGGCCAGAGGAACTGAGTCAAGCTATCGTCCATCTCAGAAGGTATTGGTGTTAGAGAGCATGGGTCGTTTTTGTATGCCTTTACAGAGCTCCTTCTATTCCTAGTTCCTCTTTTATAGCTGGAAAGTTAAAAGAGAATCAGAAGTTGAGGAAAAAGAAAAAGTAATTATGGAATGTTCATATTCATCATTCCCCTTTTATGCAAAATAATCTATTCAATTAACAGAAGTTAACGGAGAAAAAAGTCTCTACCTTGTTGGTGTACCAAGACCTTTAAAAGAGATATTCAACATTATATCAGACATCCTATGTAAGGTGAACCCAAACTTACATATTTCTGCAGTTACATTTTAGAGCTAAAAGGTCTTTAAAATGCAGATTACTTTTGCCACAGATAAATATGAAACAGAACAAACTATTTACTGATAAAGCTGGGTCCCTTTCTGTGAAATTCTGCTGATGAAGTCATATGAGAATGAAAATCACAAAATGGTTCAAAGCAGAAATGATTTGCAGGCTGGAACCATTGCCGTCCAATGGACAAACATTATTTTTCATCTACCGAAAATCACTGAACACCTGCTAGAGGGGCTATTTGAATCCAGGATTAGTGTATGGAAATAACCAAGCGGGGACATCCTCATACTGCTGCGTATTGCCATATGGATAATGAGGTAGTGTTCTCCCCTAGGATGCCTGGAAGTCAGCCTGGTATGTTATAATGATGGTCTGTATGCTGATACATCAGTAATATTTCATTTCTACATCTACATGGTTCTGAATAACTAAAAGACACTATTACTGCTCAGCATATATCCTGCTTGTACTGTGTGGTCTAACTCCTTTTTGTTCAACTCCCTGAAACCTAAACTGCAGTTCTCTCTAACACAAACGTCTCAAAGCTCTGAGGTGCCCTCAGAGCTCAAAGAAGCAATTTGTGGTTTAAAGAGGAAGCAGAGAGATCAATAATAGTGTGAAGAGGCTTGGGAAGCCAATTCTAATAACAGCTTGGCTGACAGTCACCTGCCCTCAGGTGAAACTGAGGCTCAGGCCAGAGGAAGAAATCTTTTGCTCTCCTCTTTGCAGTATGTCTCCAGTATCAGCTGGACTACAAAGCTCAGAAATGAAAAAAAAGTGTAAGGGTTCCTTTCCTTGTATTCTCAGGCTGCAGGATTAATTTGTGGTTGACCATGAAATCCAAGAACAGAGTAGGGAGCACAGGGTTGCTACAGGCAGAGGAGGAAATCTGTTTCTGAGCCTGGATGCAAGAGGAAGTCAACAAACTTCAGAGGGCTGAAGCTCAGGGCTTAGGACCTGTCCCAGTACAGAGCAGAGAATTATTGCCTGCTTACCAGCTGAGAGGGGGTACCTTGCTCTTGTGCATTAGTGTGATTAATCACTCATTTACAGACTCCCTTGATTATTGTCCATTGCCAACACTAAGGTGTCATTAATGAGAACTATTTATTTTTGTTGAGATCTAAATTTATTCATCTGGTAGATGAATATGGACTGAGATTCAGTAGAGGTCAGTGTTTTTCTCCATGAAGGAATGAAGTATTGATGTCTGGTTACATCAGATGTCAGGTTATGTTTTCAGCTTATATTGAATTTTGTCCTCAGAATTATCTGAAAATTTGTGTTCATTATCTCTTTGAATTTTAAAAGCAGAAATGTCTTCCTTTTTAATTAATGTTCCAAAGAGGATCTGTCTTTGGAAAAGGAGCACCTTTCCCTCTGGAAGGTGAGTGGTAAGGGGAGGTTTTACTGATTGTCTGCAACTTATGTACACTAATTTATTGATGTGATATGGAGGTATTTAAGAAATGTTTTTTTAAAAAGTGTGTGTGTGTAGATGATTGGTGTTGTATACCTATCCTGGTATCTAACTAATTACAAATCGGGAAGTATCTCAAGTGTAGGATTTGCCTTCAATTTTTGTTTCTGTTTTTAGGAAGCAGAGCAACCAAAAGTATCTGTTACCAAACCTATCAAGCAAGAGCCTAAAGCTTCTTCTAGTTTGCCCTCTGGCAACAACAATGGCAAGCCCACTGCATCAGAAAAGGTGAAAAAAGAAACAGAAAAGAGATCTGATAAAGTAAGTGATTTTTGTTCTCTAATGAGATAACTTGGTATATAAACTCAAAGGTGTTTTAGACAGAAGGTTCCCTTTTCAATCTCTGTAGCTCAACTCATCTGGTGGTGTGTAACCTGTGAGCTGCAGTAACCAATCATGTCTTTAGGCACTCCAACAAGTCTTGTTATAATTACTCTGTGATTGTTTTCCCTTCTCACTGCGGGGGGAATTCTATTTCATGACCTTTAAGGGTCCCTTCCAAGCCAAACCATTCTGTGATTCTCTGTTTTAAATCATCCTGATAATAACAAGTTACTAAAATGTAGCAAGTTGAAATGTGGGTTTCCCAAAGCTTTCTCAAGGATTTTGAGGTGAAGTACAAAAAGTGGGCTTGAGCTTCTAGTTTGTAAGTATTTTGAAGAGAATATGTAATTAAAGAAAATGCACTGTGTGTGTGCGCTGTAAAGTACACCGTCTTATACTTCTAATCTAATTATGCCAGTTATTTTCTCATTTTAGTAATATCTACTAGCATCTTGAGTTTTCATGTTCTGTATGTGTGTGTTTAATAGACAAAAGGGGATACTGCTGAAGGAGCTGATGCACCAAAGAAGCCCAAAGTAGAGAAGCAAGAGGCTCGTTCCTCTCCTATTACAGTTCAGACGAGCAAGGATTTATCCATGCCTGATTTATCTAGCTTTGAGGAAACCAGTGCTGATGACTTTGCTATGGAAATGGGATTAGCCTGTGTTGTTTGCAGGTAAGTCAACATTGCTTCATTGCTAGGTAGTTACATTTTTTTTTTGTGTGTGTACGAATGAGTTAATGCTTCTTTTAATTTTTATTCTGGAAATCATTTAAGCACATATCCAAAATTGATAATAGAGTTAAGCATCCTTCGTGAATAAGAATAGTTTCTTGAAAACAGAACCTTTGATGAGAAAAACAGCTTTTCTTCAGGAAAAGGCAAGTGAAAAATAAAACTAGATGTGATGCAAAACCTATCATGACAAATACCAGTTTTTAATTGGGAAGCAAGTTGAAATACTAACAGCTAATGATAAGCATTTTTTAAAAATCACTCATCTTCTGAAAGCATTTGTAAGTGGCATTATTATGAGATGTGTATGTGTTGCTCCTCTTTTCCTAATCATTTGACATTAATTTACACATAGCTGTGTTTTCTCAGTAAATATATCATGCAGTGAAGACAGGTTCTTTTTACTTTCCAGTAACCGCTCTAAAATTGGATTTTAGTAACATTGTGCTAGCAGTACATTAGGTGTTAAAAGAAGTATAAAATACACTTTTGCATATCTACCCTAGGATCAAATCACTCAAACCAGAATTTGGTTTCACAGGTGTTTTGTGTCCTTGTTAAGCCCCCACTGCTACCAGAAGGAACAGTTTGGCTCTCCCAATTGTGCCTCCTTCCCTGTACTGTTTAGGGGATGTATTGCACAGAGAGTTTTGTGATCAGCTGAATCAGCTTCTGGATCAGCTTTCCACTTGGGTTTTTCTGTAGGTTTAGGTTTCAGTCAGCTTAGTGAGAATAAATGCTTGTGTTGGCACATGTGTAGATACAAGAATATAGAGCCAGGACAAAAAAGGGGTTGGAACTGGCCTTTTGGTAGCAAGTATGTGTTTCAGCTCAGCTTAAGTCATTTGTGACACTGGGCTTTATAACTTCATTGTTCCATCATTTTCATGGTGGTTCCTGTTGTGTAGGTAAGGAGGCATCTGCAGTCCAGGGATGATAAATTTCTGCTGTTGCATCTAATTATACTGGTAACCAGTTGTGGACTGATGAGACTTCATGTTACATTATTCCCATGTGTTAGCTCAAATGTTTAGTTTCTTAATATAGACACTGAAAAAGGAAGAAGTATGAAATAAATATCTCAATTTTACCTTTTTTTCCTGCAAATTCCACTTTTGCCCCTAAAAGGGGCAAATCCCTATTCGGTGGTATGTTAAAATGCTACTGAGAATAGTATGGTATTAACTTATTCAGCAGGAGGGGATAACAAAAAGGTTTTTTTAGACAGTCTTGAGCTGTTGTGGATTATTAATTCTCTGTCTTCCCTGGCAAAGAAAAGCACATACAGGCATAATGAGAAATGCCTGCAAAGCAAAGAAACTAAAGAAAATGCAGCTCCTGTGCCCAGCATGGCCAAGACTGCTTTGAGAAGCACAGGCTGGGTATGTGGTTCCATTAACTGTTACAACAAGCAACATTTAACCTGGCTGCTGAAGGTGTTGCTTCTACATGCTCGTGGTCACCAACTCAATTGTTCTTGCAGAAGACTTTTCTGCCCTGGCTAACTAAAATAACTCTCATTAACTGATGCCAGAGGGAGGGAGAAGTACTGCAGGGAAAGAAACAACCTGTTAGAGAGGGGGTGGCAACAGTCACCCTGACACTCGGGATCACTTTCATTTTACATGGAACCTGCTGAGACTGATGTCACATGGTTCTCAACCTCCAACTCAAGCTGGACTGGATGTTTTTCAGAGGATTTGTGCTTCAGAGTTCTGACTCCAACACATCGGTCAGACAGTATTCCTCTGTTTACTCTTCGCTTTCAATATGTGCACCATTTTTGGGGTGGCCATCTTGAGCCAAAATAATAACATCCCCATACATATGAAGTATAAATGCAGTGGGTACTCTGTAAAATAACTCAAGTATGAATAGTATTTTTAAAATGACATCTTTTAATAACTCAATCAATTATTCAACCAGTTGTGAATGAAAACATCATGTCCAGTTGCAGAGCAGGTGGAGTTCATAGCAAAAGAGTTTATATTTACATTGCTTAAGAAGACAAGTCAACAAGAACCCAGCTGTGGGTTCTCAAATGCAAAAAAGTGCATTCAAATATTAACTATGCCTTTTTATAGATGTAAAAACTAAAGCAGAGACATAAAATGTTTCTTCAAGGTTTGCCAAGTGTCAAATGTATTTTCATAGTGATTACGAGTACTGAATGTTGATGCCTGTGGTGTTTTCCTTCTTGTTCTGTTATGCCAACTTAGGCATAAGGAGGGAGGGAATATTAAAATAACTTCATCTTCTCCAGTACCTGTCGGTCTTGCAAAAACAGGATCCACCAGTTACCTGGCTCCTCAGTTATATCAAGAGGAAATACAATATGCAGTTTGTAGATGACAGTGAAGTCTTCCTCCCCAAAAAAAGTCTTTAAAAAACACTGGTTTTGAAATAACAAAATTTAATTTTTTTTATTAATACCTGTTTGTTCAGTTTTTGATGGTAAAAAATTGTTAGGTTTGTTTCTTAGTTATCTTGTAATTTAGAAGTAAGTGGTTTAACTTGTTTCTGATCACGAAGAGTTCATGGGTTTTTAATCAATCTGGGATTGTTCTTTGTAATTTTAAAACAAGGTGAGTCTCCCACCTTGAGACATGAGGTTGAAAAATCACTGCTTTGTTCTGATCCAGTTTATTTAAGAATGAGAAACAAACAAAATGTCTTTCAAATATCCTGCATGTAGAATAATGGACCCTGGAATTTCAGAAAGGTTTCTCCCTCTGTTTTGAAATAGCCTGTGTAAAAGAGAAATATTTCTCAGAAAATATTGTAGTATCAGACTTCATTTTTCTGTTATATAAAGAAATAAGGGATTACCTTTTCCCACCCATGTACAAATAGAGTTTCCATGGTTACCTGGGTACCTGCTCCTCAGGGATATGAGGAAAAGCAGCTTAGCAATTAAATAGCTTGATTTGTCATCTGAAAGAAGAAATCATTAAGAAAATGGTGTTTGGCTAATTCACAGGCAGACTCCCAGTCATGTATATCACTAATTTGTCACTTATAGAGCATGATTACTTTCAGCAGAGGCCCATGCAAAATGAAGTCCTCATCACCAGCTTGCATGTTTGCTTCAAGGCAGGACTGCACAATTAATCCTTTCTATTCCATCTTTCCGTGATTCTGGTGTATCTCGAATTCCACGTGTCTGTTTATGTAGTAGGGACCAAAAGGATGGCTAACAAAACATCTTCAAAGTAGTGTAGAGCTTGGATGATGATGCTTTCAAATCCTGTAGCAGAAAGCACTCTTACCGGCTGGTCGTTGAGAAATTATTTGTTCTTGAACTGTGTTGCTCTAAAGCTTACAGCAAAATTGTCCCAATGGAGACTAGGCCTTTGTATGCTAATATGATGAGGAAGTCATATTTGTTACGGAGTGATGTGTCCATAAAATGCCCAGGTGAAGTAAAGCAGGCAAGACTTATACTTCTAATATAAAAATCAAATAGAGAAATCAAAGCTGTCATATACACGTTTAATAGCGTGGAAGTTTTAGATATTTCTGAAAAAGTTACCTTTTAAAAATATCAAGTTTATGAAATATTAGTTAGGAAGAGCTGATACAAGAACAAAAGGAATACTTTTCATTTGCCACAGGTAGAAAATATATGTGAAAGCAAAAATATTTTTAGTTTTTATCTTAAGCCTTGCAAAATTTTCAACAATTGGATAATCCTCTTAAGTGCTTTCTTCCATAATCTGTTCTTAACTATTTGCTCTGCAGGCAAATGACAGTTACTTTTGTGAATCAGCTAGTGGAGTGTCAGGAGTGCCATAATCTCTACCACCAGGATTGCCATAAACCTCAGGTGACAGACAAGGAAGTGAATGATCCTCGACTTGTATGGTATTGTGCCCGCTGTACCAGGCAGATGAAGAGAATGGTAGGAGTCAGTTTTTTGTCTCGTGTGAGCACTATTTGAATACAGCAGGCTATTTCTACTACGTGAGAGTATTTTATGGCTTAGGGAAATCTTTGGAAGCATGTTGGAGAACTGTTTTTCTCAGCGGTGCTTCCCTTGCTGCAGGAGTGGGTTTTTTTTTAATGTAGCCTCTCAAAGAGCATTCTGTAATGTGCTTCTTAAGAAACGTTTTTTTAAAATGAGAAGTTGAGTGAAGAAGAGTCAACTAGGATTGTTTCCTACTTGGCAGGCAGCAGTTGAAACTCTTTTTTTTTTTGATTTGGGGTGATACTCAGTTTTTAGCACATGTCTACCAAATAGCCCTACAGTTTTAGTTTTCTTCTCAGCTTTAGACGTTAATGGTTGCTTTCCAGATCTCAAGCATTGAGTTTTCTCAGGCTCAAAAACAAGCTGAGGGTAGCACATTGCAGTAAAAAAAAAAATAAATCTTTATTTGGTTGATCTGCATGTTAATTTCTTGACTAAACAGGATCCCACCGGAATCGCACTTGTCTCATTATGAGAAACAAACATGAGAGTAAGACAGCACCTTTGGGTGCATGAAACATTAGAGACTTTGGTTCTGACATTTTAAAATCACACCCTTTTATACAGCAGAAAATGTGTTTTGAAACTGCTCTGTGATAACTTAGCAAGTTGTTATCTGTTGAAATGGCTCTACTAAGAAACAAGAAAAAAGGCAATGTAAGATTTTGGGCTAGGAATTATCATCAGTGACTGAAATACATGATTATTCTGATTATCATCAGGCCTTTGAACTCAGAGGAGTGTTTGCTGAAGGTCAGTTCCTGCACAGGATAGCCATTGCAGCCATTCAATGGTTGCCTTCAATATGACCTTTCCTTTTTTGTTTTGGCATGAATTCTGCCATTTTGCCTGCCACTTCTTAGCAGGCTCTTGCAGCCCACATCCTGGTACTGCTGGATTATGTCCCTTTCTTCTGCAAGTTCACCTGCCTTTGCCTTATTCCTGTAAAGGCCCATTGCTTTCCTGTTCTCTAAGTGTCAACACTGCAACTCCTTCCATGCTGAAATAGCAGGTTCTGTTCAGGATGCTTTGTGGCTGGACCCTCTCTCCAATACCATAACCAGCACTGTCTCCACATCCCCTATTACCTCATTTCTCATGGACCATTAAACTTGAAGTCGTAAAGACTAGATTGCAATCTTAAAATGCTCATGCTTTTTGTTAACAGTCAAAACAGTCAATGTTATAGGGCTGTAACTAATTTGGCATGGGGTTTTCCTATCACTTATACAGGCTCAGAAGACACAAAAGCCACCTCAAAAACCAGCTCCTGCAGTGGTTTCAGTTGCACCAGCTTTGAAGGATCCACTGGTCAAGAAGCCAGAAATTAAGTTAAAACCTGAGACCCCACCAGCTTTTCTAGCATTCAAGAGAACAGAAGTCAAGGTAAGGCAGTTTAAATTTGCCAGAGGAAAAGTTTACGTTTCACTGCATAGATTATAATCTTTTCTCACAAGAGTCATGAATGAAAACAGTCTGCTATACTATGCAGACTGAGCAGCACCGTAGCATTAACACTGAAAGAATGGGGAAAAAACCCTCAGTTCAGCAAAAACATCCAGCTGAAACATCCAACTCTTGACTGTATTTTTATGTTACAAGGGAAAGAATAGAACTGACGCTATGGATTTTTTTAATGATATTTTATACAAGTAGAAATCTTTATAAATGTGCCCTGGCAGCCTAGAAGGCCAGCCATATCCTGGGCTGCATCATAAGAAGCTGGCCCAGCAGCAGGTTTAGGGAGGTGATTCTGTGCCTCTACTCCACTTCTGTGAGCCCCTGCTTGGAGTACTGTGTCCAGCTGTCTCGGCACTGGAAAGACATGGACCTGTTAGAGCAAGTCCAGAGGAGGCTGCAAAGGGGCTGGGAAGGGCTGGAGCCTTTCCTGTGAAAACAGACTGAGAGATCTGGGGTCGTTCAGCATGGAGAAGGCTCCAGGGAGCCTTCCAGTACCTAAAAGGGGCCTACAGGAAAGCTGGAGAGAGACTTTTCACGAGGACATGTAGTGATGGGACAAGGGGGAATGGTTTTAAACTGCAAGAGGATAAATTTAGGTTATGAATTTGGAAGAAATTCTGTATTGTGAGGGTGGTGAGACACTAGAACAGGTTGCCCAGAGAACATGTGGTTGCCCCGTCCCTGCATTTGTCCAAGGCCAGGTTGAATGGGGCTTTGAACAACCTGGTCTAGTAGAAGGTGTCCCTGCCCACAGCAGGGAGGTTGGAACTGGGTGATCTTTAAAGTCCCTTCCAACCCAAACCATTCTATGATTCTATGAATAGTATAAAATATATTCTTTGGTCCCTGTGGTCAAGTAACATGTGCATATTCTAACAGTTAGGCTTTTCCTCATGATAACAGTGGACTTGGACGTGCTGGGTTTACGCTTTGAGTTGATGATCTTGAAGGTCTTTTCTGGCCTAGACAGTTCTATTAGTCTGTAATAGGCAAACTCTAGCTGACTCTGAGATCTAGTTTAGGAGACTATTCCTTCTTACATATAATCTGATCTAGTGGGTAGCGTGGGCAGGGCCGTTGGAACTGGGTGACCTTCAAGGTCCCTTCCAACCCAAACCATTCTGTGATTCTATTCTGTGGTTCTGTGTTGCTTCATATTTCTGTTTTTCCCAAGTTAAAATATTGTCACAAGTTGCTTAAAGGTGGTAAACCAGAGGCAGTATAATAAACATAAGTGTGACCCTTATGTAGGAAAACACGGCTTTAACTCAAAATCAAAGCAATTATTCATGCACTGCAAGTTAGGTTTACCATTGCTCTGCCTGGATTCAAACCATCATGAATAATATGATGGGTATTGCTCAAGCTCTTATACTTGTGAATACTTTTTTCACCTTAGCAGACTTATTTATTTGCCTAAATGGGTTATAAGACCTGAGGCCTGATTTCATCCATCATCTTTACTATTTAGAAACTGTCTGGAAATACTGTGAAAGGGATATTACTTAAGTAGAGGGGTTTAGTTTTCACTTTGACTCTGCCGTTTGCCGTAACCCTGGCTTAATAACGCAACATATCATCCCCCATCTGAAACCTGGGGGTTATAGGGTTTAAAATGTGGGAACTGAGGTAATGTGTATGGCACTTTGCAAGCAAGGGAACCCATGTGTGCAGAAGGTTTGTGTTTTGCAGTACCTGAATGGGAGGAGACCTACAGGAAAAAAGTCCAGTGACTTTTTTTTTTTTTTTAATTCTCTCTGAGGTATAGGCTGCTAAGAACCAAGAGAGGGAAAGGAAACAGTTTAGATACTGCTGCCTTAACCGAAAGACTGTAATAAATGCAATAATAAATTGCTCAATGTCTGATTTTTGTCCAAGCATCTGTCATCTTGTTGAAAAGTGACACCAGGTAACAACAGTTAAAAAAAAAAGGGAAGGCAAGCCACCACCTTTTATATAGTTAACAAAGTTGGGCTCTTACTGTTCATGGAGGGATCACAATGCTGTATGGTAGCCTGCTAACTGTATAGAAGGAAGGGGAGAAAAGGTATTATTTGTTCCATGTGGCTGGGAGATTAAAAAAGTTGGCTGCACCTGGCATCTTTTCCTGTTCATGTTAGTACTTTCAGCTGCAGTGACCAGTGATGAAACTTTGTCCTTTTGGGTGATCTTGGGAAAAGGACTGAAACAGAGGCTGGATGTATTCCTACTATGATGTGTTGCACAAATAGATGCTATTATAATAAGAATGCTTATTTATTTTAGACCTCAGCAGCAGTTTCGGGGAACTCTGCCAGTACAAGTGTTTCCTCTTCGGCAACGAGTGGCCTTACAGGATGGGCTGCTTTTGCAGCCAAAACCTCCTCTGCCAATCCATCAACTGCCAAACTGGGATCAACAGCACAGAGTGCCAGTGGGAAACCAGCAGCTTCTTCAAATAACCAGAAACCTGTGGGTTTGTCAGGGTTGGCGACTTCAAAAACAGGACTTGGGTCAAAAATAGCTTCTGCCAACAACAGCACAAACCCTGTTCAGCTGAAACCTCCTCCACCTCTGACACTGGGGAAAACCACTCTGAGCCGCTCAGTGAGCAGCGACAACGTCAGCAAAGTGGGTCTCCCGAGTCCCAGCAGTGCCACACCGAGCACCAGCAGCCAGGGGAGCGGCGGGAACGGCAACAGCGGGAATTCAGGGAACAGCGGAGGCAGCACGAGTAAAAACACCACGGATACTGGTAATCAGTCAGCCTCCCTAAAGGGCCCAACTTCTCAGGAATCTCAGCTCAATGCTATGAAGAGGTTACAGATGGTCAAGAAAAAGGCTGCTCAGAAGAAACTCAAGAAGTAATGTGTCTTCTTGCTGATTTCGTTGGTCATGTTCTACGAAACAGCAGCATTGGTGTTTTTCTTAAAGAAAATCCCCCAGTTACTGGACTGAAATGGAGGTTAAATCAGGGAAGCCCAAAACCCATGTTACACAGGAGGTCAAACTTCGATAATTCTAGTATTCCTTCTGCCTTTGCAAATCTGTGAATTGAGTATGTTGGAGGAATTCACTATTAAATGCTCCTGTTTCTGTAGCTCAAAGCACTGAAACTTGAAATTGTAAAAGTTGGGTATTTTTTAATATTAAAACCCCCATGTTTATGGGGACACTTAATAAAATGAACTTTCTGAAACCATCATTCTTAAATGTTAATAATAAAAGGATTATTAATCTGGGAAGTCATTGCCACTTTTCTTTGACCCCGTACTCCAACCCTAATGCTTGAGCTGTTCAGAGTTCTCTATATCGTGCGGAGTTAATTATCTCAAATTATCAGGTTCATCATGGAAAAATGTATTTTCTTTTAAAAAATTTCAAAAATTAACTGTTAAACAACAGGATATTTAAGTGGAGAATTTTGGTTTGGCAGTTTGGTTAATTGGCCTATTTTGGTTTTATACTGTGAGAAACTTCATGCGAAAAGAGCGGAAGAGAGTCAAGGCAGTGTTTTCAAGCTTTCTTAAACTGTAGAGAGCCTTAATATTGTCCTGTTGGGTAGGAATGGAAAATAAGTGGAAGCTAGTGTATATTTTAATGGAACAACATTGTTGTATGATATGAGAGAGGGGAAAAAATAGAAGAAAATGAAGGGAATTGTCTTGAGTGTTAATAAGTTTGCTTCCTTTCTGGCACATCTGAAACACAGAAGACTTTTTGATTACCTAAGTATTCCTTGCTGTAAAGTATGGCTGTAAAATTCACAAGCCTGGCATGTGCCAAAGAAGAATTGCCTACCAACTGGTCTGGAAAATGAAGCCTCTGGTCTCTCCATTGTTTTGCCGCAGCCTGGATGTTTGTTATCTACACTTACTGCTTTCTCATACAGGGAAGGAACAGAGGGATGAGCTTTGTCTTTCTTCATTTTGCAGATCATAAGCCCCCTCTACTTCCCTGCCCCAGCATGGTGTTGCACTTAGCCCAGTTGCTGTTAGGAAGGAGACTTGAGAGCCCTTGAGAGCTCAAGTGTGGCTCTTGGGAGCTTCCTATGGAGGCGTTCCTGACTTTTTCTTGACTTGATCTAGTTTTTACACCCACAAGCATCCCTTCAGTTGTTTCCACATATCCTGTGAGATTCTGTTACACTTCTTCAAACCTGCCCCAGCCATGTGTGGGTTAATGCTTTACCACCCAACTAAGACACGTAGTTGGGAAGTATCAGGTCTTCAGCTCTCCACTCCTACTCCTGAGCTCTTCACAGTCTGTGGTCCCTCTCTTTGTCCCAACTGGTCCAGGATCTGTTCAGCTCTCCAGAACTGGCTCAAGTTGGGCACTGGAAAATGATCTTGAGTCTTGCTCTCTGTGACGAGCATCTGGCAATTTCTCTCTATTCCGTCTGTGATAAGGGGAGCATCTCTAAACGTGAAAACATCTCTGACTGTATTGTATTTGCATGGCCAGGTTTTGGTAGTGAGGGGGTTACAGGGGTGGGTTCTGTGAGAGGCTGCCAGAAGCTTGCCCTGTATCCAACAGAGCCAATGCCAGCTGGCTCCAGGATGGACCTGCCACTTGCCAAGGCCAAGCTCGTCAGCCTTGGGGGTAATATATTAAGGGGAAAAAAACTGTGCAACAGCAATTGTAGCCAGAGGGAGGAGTGAGAGTATGTGAGAGCAACAACCCTATAGACACCCCGGTCAGTGGAGGAGGGGGAGGAGGTGCTCCAGGAGCTGAGGTTCCCCTGCAGTCTGTGGTGCAGACCGTGGTGAGGCAGGCTTACCCCTGCAGCCCATCAAGGTCCATGGGGGAGCAGAGATCCACCTGTAGCCCATGGAGGGCCCCATGCTGGAGCAGGTGTATGCCCAGAAGAAAGCAGTGACCCCATGGTAATCCTGTGCTGGAGCAGACTCCTGGCAGGGCTTGTGGCCCCGCAGAGAGAGCCCACGCTGGAACAGGTTTGCTGGCAAGACTGGTGACACTGTGGATATCCATGCTGGAGCAGTCTGTTCCTGAAGGACTGCACCCTGTGGAAGGGACCCATGCTGGAGCAGTTCATGAAGAACTGCAGCCTTTGGGAAGGACTTGTGCTAGAGAGGTTGGTGGAGGACTGTCTCTTGTGGGAGGAACCACACACTGGAGCCCAGGAAGAGTGTGAGGAGTCCTCCCCCTGAGAAGGAAGAGACAGCAGAGATGATGTGTGGTGAACTGACTACACCCCCCATTCCCTGTCTCCGTGCACTGTTGAGAGAGGAGATGGTGAATTCAGGAGTAAAGCCTGGAAATAAGGGAGGAGTGTTTTATTTTCCCCTTATCATACTCTGATGGGTAACAAGTCACGTTGATCTTCCCAAAGCTGAGTCTGTTTTGCCGGTGATGGTACTTGGTGAATGATCTCTCCCTGGCTTTTACTCCACCCACTAAGCTTCCATCTTCTTTTCCAGCCCCCCCGGCCAGCTGTGGAGGGGAGTGACACGAGTGGCTTTGGTGGGCACCTAGCTCCCTCCATGGTCAACCCACTACACAGACTTTCATAGGCATCCATTTTTATCCATCCTGTGTTTTAAGTATGTGTAAAGCTGATACATGCAGCTGTTTCTCATGCCTCATTGCCCTTCTCCACAATTAAGATTCAGGCTAACGTTCCTCAAACATTCAAAGGAATAGTTTCATTTACTCGTGATTGCCTCCACTACCTGGGAAATTTTCATGGTTTTTTCAACTGTTTTTTCCTTTGGAGGAAAAAAAAAAAAGACTTTATCTTTGTAGTGCCTGTGGCTTCCAGGGCTATGTAAAAATAACAGCATGAGCAGGAGGAATCCAGAACTTTTACTGCTTTTTGATCAGCACATCCTTCTTCCTTTCCAGCACAGAGGTTTTTTAATGGTGGTATACTAGGAAAAGACACCGAAGCAGTTTCCATTAGCAAGCAGAAGGCATATGTTCTTCCTCAGTGTTAATCAGAGCACCGTTGCCTAGATCCAAGTAGTAGTGTGAAGATAGATTCTTTAAATGGCTGGAGTGCTCCTATGTAAAGTGTTCATTCCAGTAGTAAAACCTGCTCCCAGAGGAATGTTCAAGGGGCTAGGTGCCTCTACCTTGCCTCTGAACATACATATAGCTTTGCTTGTGAGAGTTCAGGAGCTTACAGCTGAGCTGTGGAGATTACTTTAGGTGCCACCTATGGGGTGAACACAGGCAGAACAAAATTGATCCTTGTTTTTAAGTTATGGTAGCTAATGCCATTTAAAATACTTCTGAGACTCGATTCAAATGTATCCTGATGTTTTTATGTCTATAACTCTGGCATGGATTGGCTGTAGGGCATCTCCATTCAGAATAAAATAACTTAGGCTATACCTTTTTTGCATGCTGGTCATTTTGCTGTAATAAGGCCAATTCTAGCTGGACTTGTCGATATCCCTGTATTAGCAAAATCTGCAATACAGCTACAATTTGTACCAGCAAAAGACTTTCTTCCACTGTAACTTTCCCAGCTTCTTAAATGAAATATAAAGTCTCCTTCTTTTGGTACAAAAATGTCAGTTAGGATTGTGATTCTTTGAAGTATTATATCAGGAAGGATTTATAGCAGAGACCAGGTCTTTTAAATCAAGTGTTTAGCTTGAATATGTAAGATAGGCACTGCTGAAAAACAGAGTAGATTGAAGGGAACAGTTGCTTTCGGCTTTGATGTTATAGTTAGGATGGAATTAACAACTGTATTTTCAGGAAAGGAGTCTGTTCTACAGGATTGTTTGACTGAAGTCATGTGTTAGGTTAAGAAATGTAGTGAAGGGCAGAAAGAAGCCTGTCAGAATTTTCAGAAGCATACCTATTATTTAGAAAAAAATAACTGGAAAATAGTCCTGTGATTTTTCTGTCCCCAGTCCAGATTGCCCTGTGATTTACTAGAAAAACAGCTACATGACTTTCCTTGAACGTTTTATAAATTTGTGTGGTAATATTTTACTTTTACTTAAATATGATGTTTTTTTCATAGATGCCCAAATTTTGATACCCTCTGTAATGTGAAATGATAGGTTACTCTGGTTCCATAAATGCTCCTTCTGGCCGGACTAGGGGATGCTGGTGATATCTGGATCTAAAAGGAAAGGTCTGACCCAAAGCTCTGTAATTTACAAGCTTTTATCTAATACAGCTCATGTCAGACCTCTGGCTGGACACAGCAGTGAGTAATGGTCACAACCTCAGGAATAGCTAGAAAAGAACTATGCTGATATTTAGAACCTTGAAGTCTATTTTTAAATTTGCTTAGTATTTCGAGTGTTTGACAAGATTTAATATTTTTCTAGATAAGGAAGGATGCATAGTGGTCATGCAGCATTTTATCTGAGGCAACTCTCTGTTTCCTCTGCTAATTTTGCAGGCAGATGTTGGATAGCATATAAAGCTCTTTGCTTCTGGAAAACATCTTGTTTAAAACAATAAATAAGAAGAAACATCTTTACAAAAATAGATTTTTATTACTGCAATAATTTAAAGAAGAATTTTTCATTATTTCTGAACAAACAGTATTGTAAGAGGAATTATCAGTAATGGATCTGCGGGAACAAGGACTGTCATGGCTGTGCTTCCTAATGCAGGTGTTAGGTCCACTTCATTTTTCTTCATGTTTAAAAGCTATCTTAAAATGACAGCAAAAGTATACTTTAGTGTTTGAAGGAGGTAATTACTCAGTGAAGCTTCCAAAGATGAAAATTCAGAAGGAATAATTCTTCCATCTGTGTTTGCATTGAAAAGGTGAACCCCTCCTCGAAGTTCACAAGCACCATCGAAACAAAGGGAAGATAGTAAAGCAGACAGGTGCCAGAGGTCAGAGCCCAGGACTCTGCTGTTCACTGGATCGGACATTTTCTGGGTTCCAGGTCATCAATGGCAACACTTAAAAATATTCCCTAAATGGAGAAACCCTTCAGTTTGAGTGGATCCAGTCTTGGAAGTACTTGTACATGTTTATTGCCACAACAGTTCGAGTAAGTAAAACGCACATTTGAACAAACACAAAATCAGTCCATTAAACTGCAGCCTGTCCCTGCTTCAATCAAAATAAATTAGTTTTGTCATTAATGTAGAATAGTGTGCCCTTCCCTACATTAAAAAAACCAGCGGCAAAAGCATTACATATTCTTAGGAATTTCTGGAGCACGAACATAGTTCAGTTTCTAGTATGTAAAGCACTATTTTAAAAAAAATGTGACTGAACAAGTCTAATATGAAGTATTGTAAATCTCCTTAATGTCAAACAGCTTTAGATTGCCGGAGTATCTCTTAATTTTTTACAATGGGTGTTTGCATTCATCTGTTTTAAACAAAAATAAAAGTTTGCAATATATTCATAATATCAAATGATAACAGCTAAAACTTTGAATTTCTGAAATGGCATAAGCCAATCCACTTGTGTACCTAAGGAAGTACTTTTTCTGGATCCCAAGTTGTGAGTCTGTAATAAAGTCATACTATCCTACAATATAAAAATTATTATGGGTCCTAACCAAACACTGGGATTTCATTTGACCTGTGAGGAGTTCCCTAGAAATCCAATGAAATTTAGGTGGTCAGCTCCAGTATATTTTGTCCTTCATTCCTTGTTACTTCAGGATCAGGATACCTAACGAGTATTTTGGAGAGCAGCACTGGAGTACGCTTTGAGACACCTTCACAGAGCCTGATTTTTCACGGTGAATGTACATTAACACTCAAAATCAGAACTCTCACTATGACTCAAGCTGAGCTCTCAGAGCTAAGACTTCAGAAATCTTTCTTCACTGACTCTTTCCCGTCATTAATTTCACCGTCTGACATACAAAACTTCATCACTGTGCTTACATGACTACATTAAGCCTATTAAGTACAGTTGTGTAATTTCTAAAACTGTTTCAACTAGTGCAAAGTACAGATCATCTGCAAATAAAAGACTCTAGATTGTAAGACATAACTGAAAAGCTTCTTGTGTGTATCTTCCCCCTAATCTCAAAATATAAAAGCCAAAGGAGAGCAAGCTTAGTAGGGGTGAGTCCATTCTTTCCAAGTTCATACTCCCTGTCTGCTTTATTTACTTCATTTAACTAAAGGCAAAGTTTTCCGTAAAAGCAGCTACATCCATTCATAAAATGAATGAGAACCCTTTTTGCTTGCTATGGAAACAGCAAGATTACAGTGCCTGAGGTGATGTACAATAAGGCAAAATAATGCTTTATCTATTGTTACTGCTCACTGCATAGCAGTAACTCACAGAGATTCCCATACCAGATTCTGGATATCCACCTCGGAGAACTCTAAAAGTTTCTCTATCATATGATTTAATCCAGCACAAATTTCAGGTTCTAATCTCTGTGATCCACTGCATTCATCCTCTGAGCAAGACTGACAACTTTTTTTACCCTTTCATGAAAATAATCTGAAAATTGAGGACATCAAAGAAACTGAAGGTAGGTTCATTAGCATAGCAAAAACTAGTGTTTTCATCAACTGCCTTAACTTTTCTTATCCTTTCTTTGCTGACAGGTTATTTCCTATTACATCTTGCTAAGCATTTTGAATCAGTTCATCTTCAAACCCTGGGTTTCAACCATAGGAAGTAGAAATTTACACAAAACTTTAGAACAGTTTCTGTGTACCCTCAACCAGCAATATACTCCCACCCTCACCTTGAATTTAATAGTGTTGTCTTTTTAATGGTCAGTATAAGAAATGATGCAATACAGAAAACCCCTGACAAGAGTTTATCGTCAATTACATTATTTGCTGCAGACATAATCACTTTCTTGTTTCCTTGTTGGAGTGCTTAGAACAAGAAGGTGCTCAGTTATCTCTAGAGGACCTTGGCATTGCTGTATTGAAATACATTGTGACAATGTATTTGGGGTTACCGATGGTAATCCCAAAGAGGTATTTTTTGTCACAACTCAGTCTGGCTTATGTGTAGGACACCAGCCTGATCTAAGGATCACTGTAGTCAGTGGACCTAAAGAAGTACCACTTGACATTCAGCTCCTTCCTTGGGACATCTCGTTTTCTATGCTCGTTGAGGATGCAATGTGGACTATATTAACTTGTAAAAGTAGCCCCAGCTGTTCTGAGGATAGTTTAGCAAAATACGTCTTTTGACTCTGAAGTCTGCAAACAGTGGATGAGCTCATCGATACATTCTTCGCTGTTCAGTCTAACATCAGACACTTGGAGAATGATTTTTTTTTTTTCTGGAAGAGAAATTTTGATGAATCTTAACTCCTAGTTTATTCACAATACGATCCCTGTATCTGACTTCAGGAATCAGATAGGCACTAAATATTCATTCAAAGGCCCAGCTTGACTCTTCTTCTTTTTTTTTTCTTAAAATCAATAAATTTCCCAAGACTAATAATACAGGTTTCATTTCACTACACAGATCTTGCACTAACTGCTTACTGTGGAGACATATGTGCAGTTTCAAACCTGGGGTACTTGCATATTGCTACAAACTGTTTATACCATGTGAAGCAGTTGTGTAATTCTTTTGAAAATTGTTAAATTCACAGTAGCTGTTTCTTGTGTCCCCCCTTTTCCTCCCTGCATTTCCATATTTGACTAAATATACCTTCTTCCCTGGGACCAGTCACAGGTACCACCACACTTGGTATATTGTAAGTTGAAGTGTTTCCTAAAAAATGAAACCATTTTTCTTTTCCCAATCCAATAATCTCCACTGAGAAAAAAGTTCATTACAAAAGTGGCTGAGGATAAAAACAGATAGTCAAAAAGCTCAAGTTTTAAGATGCACCTATGTTCATTGAAATAGCAGTTAAGGAACAATTTAGCCTCCAGTATCCCTGATGACTGAATTTGTCCTTTTTCAAGACTAATTCTCTTCATCTTGAATATTATTTCCTAAATATTATGGAAGAAAAACATAATTTCAGCTGTGATTTGTACTTGTAGGTTGACTCCTGACGTAGGATGCTTTGACAAAAGAGAAAATTATGGGGTAATAGAAAAGCGAGCTCTTCAGGATGTTAATCAGAATCAGTCTTTCTGTTGCATCTTTCCTCACTCAGATCTTGACAAGGTGATAGCTTTTGGAGGATGGAGGTTCCCAATATCATTTGTGTGCTGGATACTGTGGCTTCTGTCAATCACTTGTGAGTTTGCCTTGCTTGCTGCAAAACAGATGATTATTCTGTCTGCTTCAGAGAAACTGGCTCAATGGGCCCGTATCTTCCTAAGCATATGTCATCTTCCCGAGATAATTAGATGGCACATATCCCTTCTGACCTTTTGCTTCAGCCAGCCACCATTCTTTATTGCCACTCAGGTCAGAAAACCGAAGTATCCTAACCTTCTGGTACTCCTGAAGACTGAGTTCTTGGTCACTTCTTGCTCGAAATGCGTAAACAGCATAGAAGGTCTGAAAAACAAAAGCCACGTAAACCAAAATCGGAATTGAAAAATGTAGCCACATCTTGCCCTGTCACTGTGTATTGGTATGAATTCTGTGTACAGAAAACATGTAATAACGTATGCAAACCAGTGCACGACCAGTGCCTGTGATTGCTGGACAGGGCCAAAACAAAAAGTAAAATTGAAGGTTCTGGGGAATTCTGCATGAGGAGGAATGAACCAAACTCCAAGATCTCATCAGCTTACTACACTGGTTTTCAGCTCACACCAAGTGGCCATGGATTGCATGAAGAATTTTCCAGCAAGATTTTCTCAGAGAGAATCACCTTTCATAAAGCTCTTGTATTCAAATGTGGTACATGGGTCACTTCTGTGCCATGCTGATCAGCATTGCCACAGCTTTCTTGTCAATGGTAAGTCTAAAAATGCCCCAAACTGAGCTATTTTTGCAGGTTCCTGCTCCGTGGAAGAACCATGAGGCATTGTACATGGGATATTGCAACAGTCTGTTTTCTGTGACACAGGACTGCAATTAACAGTTTAACTGATTCTTTTCTTCCCTCATAGCTACTTAAAAACAGAGGAGAACAAATTCCCAAGTCACATTGATAGATTAGTGCCTGTCTTTTCTGGTGTAAAAGGAAACCATTTAAGTTATAAACAGTATAATTCTAGATTTGAAACAGGAGCAACAAGAAGACAGCCACAGTGTGTATCATACTTACATGCTGATCATCCATATCCTGAAGAGCATCAGTCCCTGTGCCATTAATTGTGGGATTTTCACAGATTTGAAGAGAAGAGCTGCTGTCACTCTTCTTGTGCCCTGGACTTCTTGTGCTGCTGTCAGTAGAGGGCCGTGAAGAGACAAAGAGGCTGATATTATCAAAATCATCGTCATCAAAGCCGTTTTCTGTGACATCCTTCTGTGCTTTGGCTGGATTGTAAGGTCTCAGGAAGGAGGAATACACGTACCCTTTAAGGACTAGAAACCAGAATAAAGAGGCAGAAAATAAACAAACAGCAAAACGCTGCTAAAATCATTTCAAAACCAGCCATTTTATGCAGCTGTCAGTATGACAGAGGCAAACAGATGGGGCCAGAATGAAAAGAAATCAATATCCCAAAGGGAAGTTGTTTATTGGGATCTTTGTGCAGAGAACTTACTTCCTGTGTCAACAAGCCATCTGCTTGTACTTCCAAAGGGGTCCTTCTGCTCCACGACAGCCACCAGTTCTCCTTCATGTAAATCAATATCAAGCTCCTGCGTGGCATTGCACTTGCGCTTAGCTTGGTACAGCGATTCGGGGCTGTACGTGGACAACAGCTTGGACCTGTGGCCTTCCGTTTGACGTGGGGGCTCCAGCTGACAAGCAAAACAAAAGTACTCAGGCTCAATAACGCTGAGGTCATTCCTAGGGCAGAATAATCTGTGTGCGTATGTTGCCAACGGACCTCGCGTTTCTACACGTAGACCGAGGGGTTACTGACACGGCTGTGTGTGACCGAACGGCCTTTGCACGTGCAGGAAGGACCTGTCCACCTGCTGTATTAACAGGGGAGCAGTAAAGGGCAGGTTTTAAATAAATGCAGAAATTTCACTAATTAAAGACCTCTTAGCCTGTCCTCTGCTCTCAGGGGGATTGTGTTCTGTACGTGAACTGTCTCTTGCTTAATTGTTTTTCCGAAGCAATGACCTTTGCATTCCTATGTAATACCACAAAAAAAGCGCATAATCCAAAAATGGGCTGAGGGGTGCTAAGACCACAAAACAACTTGCATGATAAGGCACTAGTCAAAAAAAAACACAGTGGTACCCGAACTGTCTGCTTTTTGGGTGAAATTACCTCCCTAAATGAGGCAAGGAGCTATTAACTGCTGGAAGCATATTTGTTTCAGAGTATGATGAGAGGGCAGGGAGGGAGGTGCTACACATCAGTATGATTTTAACATACCACAGAAGCAAGAACACATTTGCCTTACTGATGCTAAAAGAATCCTACAGCTTCCTCAGCTTCTCCTGTAAACCTGCACTCGAGTCTTTATTTTACTGTAAACTAGACTCCTAAAGCTCTGGAAATGTCTGATAAGATTGGGAACCAGGGGGACACAGATTTCTGGGTGGATTTTTAAAATCTGCTGTTGGGGTGTCTGTGTGTTCATATGTGTGTAAACACCAGTACACATAACCACAGCTGAGCATGGGGAAAAAAAATCATCTGAATTACAAGACTAAGATACACTATAAGAGTATTTAACAAAAGAAGTAACCCAAATTATTTATACAACCTTAGACTTAACGTGTGCTTAAAGGCCTAAGGGTAATCAGAGGTAATTTCAAGTGGATTTTCAAGATAATAACATGAAAAAAGTGAAAAATCTTCAGAAGTTACTATTCAATGAAACAGCTTCACTCCAACAACCTGATTCAGGAAGAGACCAAGCCCAAACCTTTAGGTTGCATAAAAATAGATTTGTTTTAAAAGTGATCAAAAGAGGATGCTTCATACACAATTCAGACGTATGGTACTCACCGGAGAAGGGACAGGTTTCTTTCTTTCCAAGCTCAATTTTCTCTCAATAAATGTTGCACTGCTGTTTTCTTTCACAAAATTCAGCTTGTGAACCTCCTCTATCAATTGATTCTGCACTTCACAGATGCTTGAGGAGGACAGCTGCAAACACAAATGTGGGTTAGATCTCATGTACAAAATGGTAAGGAGATTTGAGAGAGAGCAGATTTGGCTTAATGGGCTGAATGCTAGGAGTCAGGAAATCTGACAAGTTATGCCAATTTTCTGCAGGGCTCATAGTGCAGTGTACTCTCTGCATACAGGACATAAAGAGAAGAAAGGGTCTTGCCTAAAGAAAGTTTCTAGTAATTACTATTAGATTTAAACGACATGGCAATTGAATTTAAATCATTAAAAATATTCTGAACAGTGCTGAAAATGAACAGCCTTGTACTTATGCTACTGAGCCACCTGCTTTCAGATGCAAATGTGCATCTCAGCAGCTATCAGAGTGGCCAATGTGCTGCACGGCTTGGAGTAGCTTATCCCACAGCTGTGTGTTTGTGCAAGTGGGTGCTGCCAACAGGTTAAAAATTGTTGGGTAAGCTGAGTCTCTGTCTGTGGCACTGGGTAAGTGCTTTTGGTCTATGCCTCACCCAAAATGTACTTGCTGATGTAAACAGAAAAGAAAGAAAAAGGATTTGATTTCGTAGCCAGACCTTTACAGAAAACAACGCTCATACAACAGCTTTCAAAATATGAAAATGTCAAATTACAGGGATGCAATTTCTTCATGCGGGAAAAGCCTTCATTTTCCCATTAAACACATAGCTCTGCTTTGATCCTGACCTTGCTTTCTTCATTTTTTCAGCTACCCTGACTGTAATATGCTCTGTTCAAGCCTTGATGGAAAGGAATACACTACAACTGCCTTACTACAATGTGTTTCCTATACAGAGCCTTGCTCTGGTTCAGGTGCGTGGATTTGGATGTGTGGAAGGCACTGTTGCAGCTGTGCTTCTCAGGGGGTTCAAGTCCTCCAGGCAAAACTGAAACACACTATGATTTTCACACAAATTGAGAATAGCTTTTCAATTTCAATCTTCAGATAATGACCATAGTGCCCAGAAAGAGTAGAGTGGGCTGGAGGAACTAATGCCCTCCTGTGTAGCCCACACAGGCACCTTTGGTACTTTTGGCTACATAAATGAAGTGATTTGGACTTTTTATGCCAGCATAGACATTCCTTACTGTCGAGATATGTCTGCAGGAGCTTCTGCAGCATATTTGGGGTTAAAAGCAACTTGCTTTCCCTAAAAATTATTCCATCGGATCTCCTAACTTGTTTCTCTTTTGCAGTCATCTGTCACTCTGCAGGTCTAGCAGCTGCAGAAATGTTCATGTACTTTCTTAAAATTTCTCTTTCCTGTGTTTTCTGGGCCATTTAGGGTAGATGCTAAGAAACAAGACTAAAATGCTAGCAGCTGCCTCCTTTTTGCCTTACTGTAATGTTCTTGCCATTACTATCAGTGGAACAGCTGAACAGTTCCATTAGGATCATTCTCTATGAAAGTCCAGGTCTGACAAAACTTAAGCTCAGAACATGAGTTTCTCAGAACTCTTTAGGTTCTCAGAACTCTTTCTCAGGTCTCTGGGAGTCTCAGGTGACCTTATCACAGCCTTGCAGTACCTAAAGGAGGCCTAATGGAAAGCTGGAGAGGGACTTTTCATCAGGGCATGTAGTGATAGGACATGGGGGAACGGCTTCAAACTGAGAGGAGGTAAGTTTAGATTATATATTGGGAAGAAATTCTTTACTGTCAGGTGGTGTCAGGAGGTACAGCAACAGGTTGCCCAGAGAAGTTTTGGATTCCCTGTCCTTGGAAGTGCTCAAGGTCAGGTTGGATGGGGCTCTGAGCACCTTGGTCTAGTGAAAGTTGTCCCTGCCCATGACAGCGGGGTTGGAACCAGATGAATTTTAAGGTCCCTTCCAATCCAAACAATTCTGTGATTCTATGAACTTAACCTTTGCTGGGCTTGCAAAGGAGAAAAAAAAAAAAGATTCTGCTCAGCAGAACAAACAAAATCAGTGTAGCTTGTAGATGTGTGTCCTACATAATTTTAACCAAAGCATACAGAAAGAAAAAAAAGACAAATTAAATCAGAGCTGTACCTGTTTCTTATGTACTTACAGGAACAGGCACCACCACAGCAGAATTTGATTGAAGTGCTGCAGACATAATATTCCTCAGGAAGGTGATGAAGCAGTATAGGCAGTTCAACACAATCTTTTTGGCTGCTCTGTTGAATACCTGAAGTTCTTCCACTAGCTGTGCATTTAGAGCCTCATAGTCTTTCTTTGCCAGGTCCAGCTCTTCTCCGGTTGACCTCTGAAGGCAGCTGTTGTAGTCCAGCAACTTGTCATAGCGCTTCTGGATGAGCTTCTGAGGGCCTGAAAACAAGGCTTGTAGAGCTGAGAGAGGAGTCAAAATAAGCTTGTCCAGTTGAGCCATCTGGAAAGATATAAACCAATCCTACTCATTACTTTATTCATACAGCCCTTCAGATCCCGTAACAGGTTGAGCCTGATGGCAGCCTGTCAAGCAATCTGATAGTCTTCACAAAGCATTGCTGTCAGTGGCAGCCTTAAGCAGGGTCCAGCATGACTTAGAATCTCCTTCATAACACTGCCAGGGAGGGGTATCAGTTTTGCAGCCTGCAGTGTCTGGTAGTGGCCGTGGTCCCTTGGAGCATGCAGCCTGTGGTACTGACCATAGCGTGTTACCATTGGGGGAAAACAGCAAGGATTGCTATAGTGGTCCAGTAAAACTGGGATTTCCTTAACTGAAAGGCCCATGCCAATATACAGCCTAAAGGCAACGAGGTCTTGAGAAGTGGCAGTCTTTTTTGCCTTTTTTTTTTTTTTTTTTTTCCTGGAAACAGCTGTAACTCAATTCCTGTTTAAGCAAACACAATCACTTGATTTGATTAAATTAGGTTATGCTTGTTGGTTTTATCTCTAGTAATCAACAAAATTAGACACCTGGTAAAAGAAAAAAAAGTCTCAGACTTTTCCATTAGTCTCTAATTGTCTCAAGGGATTAATATTGCATGAAATAAAATTTATTTTTGTAAGTCACTTGTGCAAATACAGCACAGGGCTTGTAGTGAGTGAAACTCATCATCATATTGGACATTCTATGTGAATTAAGTTGTTGGGTTGAATGTGAGAATACAGTCAGCTGTCTCTGTACCCTCCAAAACACATCATAGTTGAGGACAGATCCATTTTAGCCCCAAAATTGCTCTCCCAAGGCCAAGATGACATACACTGGCTAGATATGTCCTATTTTATTTCCACTTGAAAATTTTCCCAAAAATCTAACGAGATAGGAAGGTACTAATTATGACAAATGCACAAAGGGGAAAAAAAAAATTAACCCAAGCCCATTGCTGAGATCTCCCTTGATAAAAATCTTTCAGGAAAACACATGGAGAAGCATAGAGGTTGTTCAGTGAGAACATCTACCCATTGTGCAATGTCAAGACAAAAGTTTGTTTTTAAAAGAACCTTATACGTATGATAGAGAATCCTTGTAATCTTGTAAATCCAAGATGGAGAAATAAACAGGTAATTTAACATGGTTAATAGTGATGTCCTCAGTTAGTCGTTTGGCTTTTTTTTAATTACATAGACCTTCAGAATAACTGGGTCATGAGCTGATAGGCGTTACAATTTTTTTTCTAAAAAGAAGTATTTTGTTTCAGCTCTTGTGGAATTACTTTCACTTTGATGTTTCCAGAATTACTTCTGTGGAATTACTTTAATGTTTCTGAATAGGAGGGCAGCTTTCATAATGGACACACTCACCACTGCAATGATAGAGAGGTACTCTTTTGCACTTTATGCACTCTTTCATTGTAAAGACATTGAAAATATCTTTCTGATTTTTGAGATTAATTTTTGAGATAATTTTCAAATATGCAAATTTCAAAGGAAAGCATCTACATCATCTTACTTCCCTGTCATTATCCTGAAGGTTGTGGTCTGCCAAAGAGTCTTCTTTTCCTTGCGGACTCAGTGTTTTGGAAAGGATTGCATGGCTATATTTTAGTCAGCACAGAGCTAGGAAAGTGTAAGAAAACCTCCACCTCTGAATTTTTCCAGCTTGAGCAGCTCTTTGAAGAAGCAGCCTGTCCCATTTTGAACAGACATTTTAGCTATCTTATAAGACCCAGACATCAGAGGTAATTTGAATTCTGAAAGCAAAAGACTAGTTGAAAAACTCTTACCTTTTTTTTTTATTGCTTTATTAATTACTATGGGGTATGTTCAGATTTTTCATGGTTTCCCTGTGTGGAGGACTTGACAGTGCTGTGTTATTACCTGACTGATCTTAGAGGCCTTTTCCAACCCAAACAGTTCTATGATTCTATGACTCTAAAGGTAATAACTTACTTGAAAAGTCAATAAATCTGAGATTTTCACCAATCTGTGATTCCAGGAGCTAACAGTACATGAGCCCAATATAGATCATAAAAGTCACTCTTAAACTGCAAGTGCTGGTAACAAAAGTAGAAAGGCAAAGATCTGTTGCTCTTGTCTGAAGACATACAAATTTAGCACAAAGATTTTAGTTTAAACCCAGGAATTTAGCTTGAGAAGTTTTCTTTAGTTCTTCTAGGGAAAATGCAATGCATTTACACTGAATTTCATCTTATTTCTTACAGAAACTCGACCAAAAACCCCACACATCTTTCCCAATGGATTCCTAAGGTGGGGAGATTTTGTTCCTTTCTGTCCTAGTCTTCCTCTCATACACCTGTTTTCTCACACACACACATAGCTGTGTAACACTGGACATTGCATGAACTTACAAGGTCTTCACAGAGATTTGCAGTGTTGTTCCCTTTTTTCAAACAGTGATTGGCTTTGTCACCTTTGTCTTGCAAGATTTTCTGAAGCCCAATTACATTATGGGCAGCCAGATGTATAGAATCCTGAAAGAGAAGATGGCAGGAAGATTAAACAGTATTACAATCTGTTTTAATATACTATGTTCGCTCGGGCAGATACTGCAATAACACTGATGGAATTTTCCATCTCTGACATCTGTGCAGCTGCTGTGCAGTTTCCAGCCATTGTGGGGTTGTTTACTGTGATAATATTTTCCTGTGGTTTGTCTATTTTCAATGTAAACTACTTAAGAATCAAGTTGTTAATGTTCATCTGAAAAAACTATGCCCTAAACTAATGAATGTTGCACTGGAAATCAGCTACACCTCAGCAGGAAGTCAGCTCAAGATCCATGCATCCTCAAAAACCTCTTTTGGGGGACTAAGGAGAACTAAAGTGGTGTCTTTCACTTACTCAGAATTTTAATCTTAATGAAGTGTGGATTCATTTGGATAAGGAACTGTCAGCACCATTCCAGGCATCAACCCTTGTGGGCTGACCTCACTGGCCTCACCCTGTTTGCTGAACCAAACAAGGTGCGTTTGCAATAAGCCCCGGCCAGCTGGCTTTTGATCTTACCCACCTCTCAAACAACTTTCGAGTTTGTTTAGGGCACACTTACACTTTGTCCTCATGCCAAAGTTGGCAAGTAGTCCGTGAGAGGGAGAAGTTGATAACTCACAAGCCAACCCTCAGCTTTGGAGTGGAGGGTTGAAGCAAAGATGTTTACAGAAATTGAGCACTCTGTACATCTAATGCTAGGCCTCAACACAACCTAGCAACAGGAAAAAGGAAGGAGTCCTCACATCCAAAATACATATTTTAGGACATTTGAATTCATATGGATGCATCTCAGCTCTTCCATTTTTAATGAGAAGCAGTTTGTGCTCGACTGCAGCAGATGGGCGCGACAGCTTCACACAGCGATTGAAAGTCCTAACTGTGCCACCAGACAGCACCTTCTTCTCTGCACTGCACCTGTGGGTCTCCACAGAGCCTGTTTCTGTCAGGGGAAAAATGCAAAAGAGCTGGCTTCAAAACTTCTTTGCCATGGGCTCAGCAACGCAGCAGCAGCACAGCTCATTTATTTAATACTCTGACATAGACAGGCCTGTTTATAAATAATTTGGTGTTGCCTAACCAGTGACAGAAATCTGTGTCAAACTGATTATGGACAGGTTTTGTGGCCACAGATTTCCAAAAGGCTTGTACCCACCTGTAGATGTTGCGAAGAGAGCGAAATGTTCTTCACACACAATTTCACAGTCTTCTCTAAACTTCGAAACAACTTTTCTTCCTTATTAAAGGTTTGATCTTTCACCTAAAATAGACATTTCCACTGTTATTTTGGCAGCCCAAAGGAGCCTGGCAAATGAAAGAAACATCCAGAGTGCTGCTAAAAAAATCCCAAACCTTCCCTGAACTCCTCCCTTTGAAAACAGATCAACCCTTAATTCTCCCGAACTCCCGGTTTTAATTCAAGAGAAGCGAAAACCACAAGGCAGCAGGACAGAGACTTCCAGTTTTTAAATCCTCGCGGAGTCGCCTTTTTACGAGCACACCGGCGCGTGCCGACAAAGCCCCGACCGTCGCTGGCTTTGAGGAGAGGACGGGGGAGCTGGTGCGGGGTTCTGGTGCCGTGGCATCCATCCCCTCCGCCCGGGTGCCGGTCCGCGGGTGACGGGGCGCCTTCCCCGCGGGGGGCTGTAGGTGGCGCTGTTACCCCTAGAGCCGCGCCAGCCCTTCCCTGGAAACGCCGCCAGCCGGGAACGGGCTTGCGCTGCCTCCGAGCGCCAGCTGGAAACACCCTGAAAACACGCTCATTTCCGCCCCACTCTCACTTGAGGAGCTTGGGAAGTCTCAGGGCTCGTCTTAGGGGTCTCGCTGTAAGGGTCACAGCGTGTTTCAAGATGTGTATTGGAAACTTTCTTAGCCTAATTAAGCAGCAGAGACGGCTGAATCTTTAACAGATGTATTCTGATTCTAAAATGGCTCTCAAATGTTTCAACCTTAATGAGAAACAAAACCAAAAAACATAAACCAGAAGCTTCTAAAGGAAAAAAAAGAAAAAAATCACATATCCTCAATCAAATTTAATTCCTTTTTTTTTTTTTCTCATTTTATAGCCTTGCTGGTGCCTGTCACATTCTGAATACAAAAATTTCCACTGTACAAATAAAGGGACAGAAAAAAAATGTAGGTAGTTTGCATCAGAGAAAGGGGGAAACCACTGATAAAAAACAAAACAGGAAAAAATGGCATGTGCCTTGTAAAGTCACATCTAGAAAGGCAAGTGACCTTGTATGATCAGCCATCTCCGTGCAGTGAGGTGCACTGGATATAATTTTCAAGGTCAGTTGCAATTGATTTTCTTTTAGATTTAAGCTTTCCTGAAAATGTTTATCCTGCTAGGTTTTGAATTACAACTTTGAAATCATGAAGGAGCATTTTATTTTTGGCTGCCCAGCACCCATCAGACTCATCACAGAGTTCTTTGTTTCTGGTAGTTTTGATGGTTCCAGGTCCTTACACATGTACAGGCAGTCCTAATTAGAGGTATTGCTCATCTTCCTTGACGGATTCCAAACCTGAATGCTACAACAGGGAGCAAGACGGACTGAACGCGTTCTCGGCACCAACAATAACCATTGCCAGTTTATCTGCCAAATGCTGACCTCAGGCTGAGTTTCACAAAACTACCACTCGCTTCCTCTCTACTGAAGATCAGAAGTTTGAGAAACTCTTGTGTAAAAAAGGAAAAGGTGGAGAACACATTACATTATTTTCTATTTCAATCACAAAGATCTTTCCTGTCTTCTGTGACAGTCAGAAGATGACTTTATAAATTATGCAGGGAAAAAAAGCAACACTGCAAACTCCATTTCCAACATGTTTTGAAAAACGTCCAGTGCAAAAGCAGAACTGAAGCTGCTGATGCAAATCTGCAGTGCGATGAGTAAGTACCTGAGGTTCTCCCCCCGTCAGTATTTTCAGATGGCTGGTGACCCTCTTGGATTTCTTGCTAATAGAGTGAATATTCAGTCGGGAAAACTTTTCTTTAAGGGTTTCATCATCATCATTTTTCTTATACTTCAGCACTGCAGAGAGAGAATTTCATTACATTAATAATATGTATTTGCAGGACTTTTCACAGGGACAGGCACACAAATATGAAACCATTTGAGAGCAGACACTTTGATGTCACTTGCTGTAATCTTGTGTGAAAATGCTTGAGAGGATGAAAACCCTTTTATCAACACTGACCTTGGGAAGAGTGAAGTTAGGGCTTCAATGTGGCAAGTCCATAAGAAACATTGCTATTATTACTGCATCTTAATTATTATCAGTGTTTTCAACTGCATTACAGACAATATAACATGAATTCTTTCATAGTTTTGATACTGGAGTTACCAGGCAGACAACACAGTTGGCTGAGGATAAGTGACATTAAGGCATCTGTTACCTTCTTGAAACTCAGTGTGTTACACAGCATGGGTGGCACCAGCCAAAACTGTTGTAGTGAAATACCTGGAGTTGAAACCTCTCTTGTAATGGACAGCCCAAACCTACAAAAACTTACTGTGCTTTTTTCTTACCTAAATCTTTCCTCCTTTTACATTCATTGATGTTCACATTAATGTTTTTCATGGCAAAAAGGGCATCTTGTAGCACCTTGTGGTCAGGGTGAGAAGCAGGAGTTGAATTCAAGAGTTCATGGAGTAACAAGGGATATTTCATCACCCGTTGCACGGGTTTAATCATCAGGGATCCCATGTCCATTAGATTTGGCTTTCCTCTGTAATTTATACCAAAAAAAATTGTCACAAAATGAGAAATTCCTTGAAGGCAAAACCTTGTTATTATTTCTGTCTAGTGATTGAAGCTGCTGCCTTTTATATCCTTCAGCTGAGCTTTCACCTACAGAAAATATCAAAACCAGAGCAGTGCTTTGCACTGAGTAATAGTCACTTAAGTGCAATTACCATTCAAGTCAAAAAATAAGACACATCTGTCAGGGAACGGAGCCTGTTGTAAATGAAACTCTCCTGTTGCCCCCTCAAAGTGAAATACACCCAGAATTTTCTGTATTTTCAGCAACCTACCAGACTACTGCTTAGACATTACTTCTGAAATTGTCCCACTCGGTCTGAGGGGGTGTGTGGTATAACTTACACATCACAACACCCAGGAAGGGAGAAGTAGGTGGAAGAACAAATAACAGGAAGTTTGAGAAATGCATGTGAGCAGGGCTGTTACATCCTGCTCTAGAGCCTCAGGCTTAAAATTTCATCATCTACATGCTGTGAGTAACTAGGGAGCCTGCTCACACTGCATCTCTTCTCACAACATCTCTGACTTGCCACAGTGACCTGACCCTTAAGCTTTACTGTCTTTTACTTGTGTTTTTTCTTTGTTGGCTGCCAGTTAGTTATTTCTAATGATGCCTGAGCTTCCAAAGGGTACCAGATTGGGCCTGGGGAAATGTTGAACACACAGGATATTCACCCAGGCTTGATCCAATCTGCTGGAAGACTCCTTACACAAAAGCAAAGCAGGCAGCTGGTCAGGGTGTCAGAAGGATGAGAGTAGGAGAGTCACAGCTTCCAGCACAGGCACAGGCGTGCTCTGGGGATCTAGGCTCAACCCCCACTGGCTGGGCAAGGGCAGCAGAGCAGCTTCCCCAGGCATCCAAGTGCCTCAAGCCATGAAGGCCACCTGAGCTCTCGGGCCCCAAGCCAGCTGAACTCATGCTCCAGCCCTGCTCTGGACAAAAGCCTTTGCTTACACTCTCTGGGCTTGAATGGAAGAGGCTGTGCAGTCTGCAGGCTGTCACAACAGCCTGGCAGAAAACAGGGAAGGGCAAGATCGAGCCATATGTGCCTTCATTACCTTCTACGTGGCTGGTAGAAACACGGGGTCTCCCCAGAACAGGTATCACCAGGTGGTCAAGTCCCAAGACCAGGCCCAGCCACTGCTGAACCACCAGCAGCAGGACAGACATGTCCTTGGCCTCTCCTCACTACAGTGCTCCTCAGCACACCAGGCAAAGCTCCAGCACCAGCTACCTGGAACCTCCCTGATGAAACTGAGCATGAGCTGCTGGTAACAGTGTGGAGGGCAATAAAGCAGAGCAAGCCTTCCATTTGCATGGCCAAAAGGCTGCTTTGGGGCAGAAAAAGTTGTTTGACATTAACTGTGCAGGATTTAAGGGTAGGCAAAGAAGGATTTCTGCATATGGAAAGATGAAATAACACAATGTAGGAAAGTACAAAGAACAGGGAACAGCCACTTGGTTTTGCAGGCTGACATCTATTGTTTTGTGCAGCAGAAAGAGTAAAAGAAAAAAAAGCCTTCGTTGCCATTTTTATATGCGTAAAAAGTACAAGAGCCAATCCTTACTGCTGACTAATTAACTAACAATTTGAACGTCTTTGAGAAGAGACATCTGCATATTTAAACCATCTCTCTCAAACAGACATTATCTGTAAAAAAGTTCTGCATGAAAAAAAATTAACAGTAGATGCCTTTCAAGGCTTCTTGATATCCCGAAACCTTCTCATCATTTCAATCCCCCTCATTTCCCCTGTACCCTACATTAAATAGAGAGCTATTTTCCCTTCTTTCAGCTTCTGGCGGCAATAATGAAAAAAAAAAATCTTAAATTGTTATTGTTTTCTCTGGAAAGCTCCATGAATGCTAATCTATAAAAGCTGCCTCATGAATGGAAAAATCTTCAAGTGTCTTCTCTTTATATAGTTGCACTTTGGACAGCTGCCCAAGTGATAAACAGTCCTCTGTTTCTCTGTTTCGTATCTGCATGACACAGTCGCGCAGTATGGTGTGAGAGATAGCAGGTTTGTTATAAGATAACGACTCCCTGGGGCACTAAATGCCACAAAGTTCAACTCATCTAATTCTCCCAGCACGATTAGCTGAGATAGCCACTCTTCCTGGACAAGTCCCATTTCCAATGCATCCCACTAGGACAACCCCCCGGCCGCTGGGCAGGACATGGCCTTCCACGCAACCCAAGCAGGAGAGTAACGGCTCGTGACATCTATTGTGCAGAAAATTAAGTTGATAATTCATTTGTGATGCTACTTCAGCCTTTCCCCCGTGTTATTGTGCATTTAGCAAGTATTCTAGGTCACACGTAGCTGTACTAGTCTCATCGCAAATTATCACTGTAGCTCCGCAGTAAATGCAGCTGCTGTAACTGCAGTGAGCTTCACGGCATACCCTTCCTCCTGCCTCCCAAAGTCACACATACAGGAGGATTCCCACCCGCTTAAAAAAACCATGGTGGTGAGGTACACAAAGGCAGGTGAGGCAGGATTTAGTTTCATTTGCTCTCATTACCCAGCAGCTTGTTCCAGTGGCAAACACAACAGCCAGTGTGGTACAGCCGGGCTGAGGCTGTTGGGATATGTGGCTTGCCAGTTCTGAAATAGTGTGCAGGCACCAGGCTGCAGAGCCAACCTAAAGTCTCAGGCTTCATGGTTTGCTGTGCGGCTTCATTTTAGCACAAGGCATGTAGGACAAATAATTCACTGCGCTGTAAGCCTCTCATGCAAACCTAGGGAATTCACTGAGCCACACACTTGTTATGACAAGCAGAGTTTTTAACCTATCGAGCTGCTAGCGAAGGGCAGCTCTGTCTGGTATTTATGTAATTGTTTTCTTGATCATGCTTGAATGAAAAGCAATCTGGAAGCAGCAACATCACAGACCATTTGGAGTGAGTTAGGCTGCATTTTTCAGTTGAACATCAATCGGATTTTTGGGTGCAGTCCTGCCGCAACTCTGCAACCTCTGAGCTGAGCTGCAGGTGATGGGATTTCTGAGTGCCCTGCCAGTCAGCAGGGAAGGCAAACGCCACCACACCATGTGAGGTAGCCAAGCTCAGGGACAGGAGTATACAAGAATGTCCTTTATCAAAACAAAATGCAGAAAAAACATTTCCTATCATAGAATAAAGCCTGAAACCCCCAACTTTAGAGTTTCAACATGCAAATCCTTTGAAGTGTACTTTACGCAGATCGTAATTATGACACGCGAATGACTGACTGATTAACAAATTCCCTGATTTTACAGGTAGGTCCGTTCCTCTCCTACCAATATAGACCACACGTGCACCTCTCCTCTCTTAACATTTCATCTGAAGTTGTAATCTTTTCCTTCAGTTCAGCCAACCCCTCCTCTGACCTCTCACTGCAGGTAACTACAGGCATTGCTGCATTTCAGTGATCCCAACCTGCTGGATCCAGAAACTGCAGCTGTGAAAAATTCTCCTTTATAGTTTTTCAAAGATGTCACATTTTGCACAGAAGTCCCTTGACCACAGCTCACCAGTGGCTGCAGGAGTTTTCTGGCTAAGCATTGCAATGAGCTCATCATTGTCACTGTCAGAAGGAAAATCCCAAGGGGGGGCTTCTCCTATAAGGCTACTGAAGGGGGTCATCAGGTTAAAAACACCTTTACCTGCAAATCTGTCTGTATTGCAGCAGGTCTATGACAGCCTATGCAAAATGATTTCAGAATGTCTGAATTTCAAAAATTGGCACTACGTTGTTGACAAGCAGTCTTGCAGACTTCAGAGGCCTCTACATGTATCCTGGAAAAATCTTTGGCTTGTACTGACATAAAAAGCTTGTCGTCTTAAAATTTCCACCTGTACAGTTTTGAACACACTAAAGATAAATTAAAGGTATTTTAAAGATTATTTTACATGTAAGAAAGGCAGAGTACTTACTCTTCTTCATATATCTTTCTGCAAAAGAGAAGAAAAAAAAAAACATGTATTAGATTCTTCCTAAAAGCATTTCTACAGATCAGGAGCCAGATTCTCAGATACATTTCAGTGACACAGAGCAGCTATAACTGGCCAGTTAACTTAGGTTTATGGCTGCTATGTGTCAGCAGAGCTGTACAAAACAGCCAGAGAGTATCAGATAGTCTGGCCCTATAACTTTTTGAAAGGACAGCCCCAAATGAGAAAGGATTGTCAGAAACCTGTCTTTGGCTATGAGACCCAGCCTTGTCCTCCCACTGTTAGCAGAAGGAAGTTTGGATCACTCTGCTAACAATTGTGAGTAATATCAAGTCATTAAAAAAAAAGTAAAATTAAATATGCCATTCTTATACTTTACATACATTCCCATCTTCTCTCTTTAAAAAGAAATGTATTTCTAAATGAGAAAGAATACCTTTCAGCCTTTTAGGATATAGAATCAACGAAGCTGTTAAGCTTTTTGTACACTACACATCAACTGAAACCTCTCCAGAGTAGGATGGAGTTAATATATATACTGAAAGCAGCAGGGACTTACAATTGTAGTTTGCAAACATGCAAGCATGTGCATAGAATGTTTTTCTTGTGGTATGAATTCACTCAAATGCAAGAGAACCAAATGTCCCCCCATTTCTGCATTAGGCTTTCATGACATCACATCCTCAGCCACTTCTTTTTGACTGCCTGCACTCTCATCTCCTTGCCCACCAGTGTCTAGCTGAGCATCTGGAAGCTGGTGCTTTCATTGCTTCTGCACTGTCAGCATTTTGTGTGCTTAGGACGTCCCTCTGCCCCTGTAATATGTCACCAAGCTACTTCAGGCTGAAAGCTGAGCAGGTAGTTGCCAGCATCCTTTCATTTTTACCATCTGCATTTCTTTGGCTAAACTAGCAAACAACATCCCCAGTTTGTATAATTACAGCTGAAACACGAGACTCTACAGAATTTGGATTTGCACACGCCTCCAATGCAGACACCTACATTTTGGGATGGATTTTTTCCCTCTTCAGTCAACAGGAATAGGAATTTCAGCATAGTTAATTAAATCCAATTTGTCTGTACAGATGTGCAGAGTGCCACTCTCAAATTGCTCCTGATATAGAACTTGTTTTTCACATGTCAGATATTACTCAGCTGAGGAACAGAAGCCCCTAGTAATGTCAGCTAATTTAAGATTTTTTAAAATGGAACAGTATTCTTTCCAAGGGGAAAAAAATATTTAACAAGTAAATGTTTTTCAAGAATAGTCATCATCAGCCCCCCCCCCCACCCCCCAACCCCCCCACTCACCCCCCCCCCTTCCCCCCCCCCGCCCGCATTTGTTATATCTCACAACGGAAAACAGCCTATAACTTACTTACTAACAATCCTACATAGTTTTCTCCCTAGGGCAAATATTTTCCAGTGGGTAGTAACAGGTTTAAAATGACCACAATTCTGCATTTGAGCATTTGAGAGTGCACTTTCGGGTCTTAATTGACTGCAATCTTTAAGCAGTGGGAAAAAGCACAACATAGTATACACACACCAGTGCTTTTATCGTTGGTTCCTGTTTAAAGGCTAATCAGGAAAGAAGAAGACAAAACAAGGCTTCATTGTAAGGAAGTCTTTGTCACTTCCTGCTAGCAAAGCCACAGTCGCTCAGCACAAAATATCCTTTCTCTTCAGAAAGCTCAGCTGTGATGTTGGAACAGGAGCACCTCTCGCTGGCTCTGGAATTCAAGTGGCAGCATCCACCCTAGCATGTACATGGATGCTATTTGTTATCTTTATTTTCTTCCATACCCCCTTGCTTCAGCAGCAGGGAAGAATGACAGTAGCGGCTTCTCTTGATTAGCCAGGAAAGAATATTGTAGGCATCAGCAAGTAAAACATTCCCTCAGGGGAGATACCTGGTCATCCATTAGCCTGAAAGCCTGAGTTTATATGAAAATTTATTTCTTTCAACTTCCAGGGTAGCTAAAACCTGAGCACTCTGCACATATACTCTGTTATGTATTTAATAACCGGACATATTGCACAAAATAAGCCTCATTTTCAACATAACCCGTTTTCAAAGCAAACATTTCTCTTTCAATGTTGTTGATATCTTCCTTCACTACTCTTTCCAGATTTCACTTGGACATAATTCCCATCTCCTAAATCTTAACACATCTCTGCTCTGAAATTGTGGTGTGTTCCCCCCTGACAGCTCTGTGTGATACTTTTGGGAAAGTGAGGGGGCAAGAGAATTTACGGGTGGAAAGAGAAGCACTCTCCATGGAGGGGATCAGCAGGTTCCTATGGCTGGCTGCAGGAGGAAGCTGCGGTGAAGGAAAGACAGATCCTTTATTCTGAGGCATCCCCAGTTCTTGACACATTTCCCCGAGGGGCTGGCACTGAAGCTGATGGCATAAAGCACCTCCCACTGGTGGGACCTGGCAGCGTGCTCCATCACTGTTCGCTCTCAAACACCCCCATCATGAGGGGTTCAGCACCACACAGCAGCTCCAGATCCCTGGGGCCTTGCAACAAGGGCCCAGAAAACACGGGTGCATTTGAGTAGCTCCACTACAAGCTATTTAAATTCAAGCAATAGAATTGCTAAAGACAGGCGGACAGCAAGTTTCCTGGGAGCTGGGCAAGGTGTTTCCAATAGCCCACGATATGATGCAGCATTTTTTTTATTTGCCAGTATGGGGCACTGAAACTAAGGGAAGAGAAACCTTTCCTGTGCTATTTCTGGCCATCTTAGAGAGAAAGAAATCTAATCACGGCCCCTGGCTTGTCATCTTTTCATGAAAGCAGCATAAGCTAGAGCTCCCAGCAAGCCTTATAGAACTCCAGATTTATAGGGGACCTTTCATCTACATCCATTTAAAATGTTCCCTGCCAGGCAAACTGACTATGAACGGAAATCATCATTTGAAAAGATCTTACTTTAAGGACTGTACACAGTCTCTTAAATGCTGCTTCAGTTCTTCATCCTTTTCATAGGATTCCAGCATGGTGTGTGCATCATCATGGTGATAGCAATAGATTTTATATGTGTCTTCTAGTGGGCCTTTAATCTGCAAGAATACTTCCCCTGTTAAGGAGAAAAACAAAGCATGTCAAGTCAGACAACAGCATCTCAGAAGGAGTTTTATTATTCCACTGCATTAGCCGTGAGCTAAGAAGGCTGGCTTCCACTTTACTTCCCTTAGAAACGATCTTGCGTGTTTATGTGCATTATTTATTACATGTATTTCTCAGCTGCTCATCTTTGTCATAGCCAGGCACCATTATATCAGTGTTAATGCACAAAAATTCCCTCAGGAAAAAGCATGAAATCTCTATACCTCGAACCCCTTCAAACACAATCTCCTAATTCACTGCCCCAGCTTAATGCCCCTGCATTGGGCAACACACAGGAGAGCTTAACTGATAAAGAGAGACCATTTTTGTGCCATGGGCTGGCAGGAGGGACGAATGTAAGCCTGTTAGTTTTCCTTTTGACTTTTTTTTCAACTGAATATGAACTTAATTGGGTTATAACAGGAATAATGACTCTATCTTACATTAGGCATTTCAATTTTATCTGTTTTGCAAAATCCTGAAATGGCAATTGTTATGGCCTGGAACAGAGAATTCTCTTCTCATGACGAAGGGACAATCTCCACCTCTCCCTGATTAAGTAAACCCACAATGGATTACAGCCATTATTATATAGTATTTAGGCTTATACACAACTGAAGAGGGAAAACACTTCCATTTCAAGTCCTCCACACCACCATTTTCCCCCCAAAGAACAGTTGGGAATTTTAGAGGCACCAAAATAGTCTTACACTCATTTCCCATTTAATTCTGGAGCCTAATTCTCTCAGCCTAAAACTCCTGTGTCAGTTTCTATGTATGTAAGAAACACTATCCAAGCGGAGAAGGCACATTTCATCTCTTCTGCAGAGATACTATTCCGGTTCTTACACCCTCATCTAGCAGTGCCCTGATCAGGGTCCTTGGAAATGCAGATAATAAAAACCAGCAATGCTAAAAACTCCTGTCTCGGGCATTTACTGAATGTGGCAACAAGTCCAACGTTTTATAAACATTCCTTTTGAGTTATAGCGATGATTATTAAAGTTAAAAGCTGAACACCACATTAATTGGGAGCTCTCTATTCATCCACAGAGCAAGCGCTGAGCTGTCAGGCATCCAGCATGTTCCATCCTGACCGGAGTGTGCTGTTTCATAATACATTGCATTGAACTGCTCCGTCTTAAAGTGAAAAATGATTCAGTTACCACAGTAACACAGCTCTGGGTTTTTCCCCCTAGCAGCGAAGGTTAACTGGGCTGTCTAATGCACGTCGGCTTCAAGGTGCGAATAAGGGAAAAACAATGAAGAGCTAAGACCACCAGAGTTCATTTCAGTTACTGTAACGGCACAGTCAGAAAAGCACCAGCAGCCTATAGTTAATGCTCTTTAGCTGTCTTCTCTGTCTTGTGCTTACTGCTAATGTCGAATGCTACCAATGCACATTGCATCCTGACTTTCCCATGAACTCTCTATGCAGGTCTTTATTAGCTAACGATGTAACAGGAAACCTTAACAAGCTTTCTCTTGATCCTGAGCTCTTGGTGCCTGATTCTCAGAGATGATGAGCTCTCACAGTGCTTAGCACGGCCTGTACTGTGCTAAGCCCTCGAGTGAGGTTCCGTTTTCAGTGCGAAAAATGCAAGCTGTAGACTTACAGCTCCTTTCAGTATATGCTAGAGGCTGGAAATTATCTTCTCCAAGATGAAAGAGATGAGCAAGTTCTGTTCACTGAAGTATTGTGCCACAATGACAGATACTTTCATCGATGCTCAGTGATGAGAAAAATTACGTGCTGATTTCATGGATAGGGCCTTTTAAAAGCAGATGGATTTCTTAAACCTAAAGCCCTTCTTGGTTCTGAGCCATATGGACCAAATCAGATGAGTTTTGGGCATATCACTGTGGGAGCTTGCTTTATGGACCAAAACCATACTGTATTTGGGCACAAATTTAAAAATATTCTGACAGATGCAAATCTGCCTGATGCCTCCTCTGGAGTGTGGTGGTCATCAGCGTCAAAGAGAAAATCCTAGAAAGAAGGCTTGAGTAACAGAAAGTTTCTCTCCATGGCTTTCAGTGGTGCTTCCTATGTGGACAGCAGCAGGAGAGGGAGGAAGAGGAGATTTAATAGCTACAGCTGAGTTAAGGTTGCTAAGTCTTCATATTCCTCTATATACAGCATCCAGAAGAGAGAGGAGAAAAAATTCAAGGGAGAACTATAAAGGGTATTTAACCTCAGAGGCATTTAGCATCAGATCAAGCACCACGAAAGGTCTGTCTACATTAGCATTTTAGCTCCGATTAGGAGACGGCTTCTGAAGCCTATCACTCACTAGTCCTCATCTCCCATGCCCTGTATGTGTGGTGGAGCAGTCACAGAGACACAAACTGGATCTCTCTGGGGATGGTTATTACCAGAAGACACACTCCAAGGGCACATCTGATGCAGTCCAACCACAAAGGGCATCTCTCAATCCACAGGAATAGGCTACACCCAGTCTGAAGTAAGGCCTCTTGAAATGTGTAGTATGAATCCCAGCTCCTTAGCAGAAACTCTTTAACTCTGCAAGTCCGCTCCTATTGGACATTACCACTTGTCAGTGTGGACATAGCCTAAGTGTGGAGAACATAGACTAAAATAAGACATGAATATGAGCAACTACATTGTTTTGGTTTCAAAGGAGTGCTCTCCTCAACCTCACCATGATTGGGTTGCCTTCCAAAGTATGATACTTCAGTGTAAGATATTTAAAAACATTAAACATGAGGGAATATGATGGATGTGTTAAACATTCTCGGCCTGGTTTTTCTGTAGGCTGGCTTCAACAACTTTCACACCAACTATGAAGATCCCGAAAAAAAAAAATTATTACCTTGATGTACTTTTACAGGTCAATTAACTGACTAACTTACTGCTTATAGTGATGCAATTATTCCCCCTGCTTTTGTCTCAGCCTTTGGAATAATGTCTCACATCCTGACAGCATAACCCTGCCATAGGTTAGCCAATTCTGTGACCCACAATCCCATACATTTTCAAGGTTCTTTGTCTGATTCTGGAGAAATACACCTCATAGATGGATGAAATTGTTTGTCTTTACTTCTGAATGTGGCAGGGAACTAATAGAATGATTCTCTTGGCTGTGAGAAAGGCACTTCCTGCTAGAATAGAACATTGCTTATTAAGAGTATGACTCATCATGATGCACTTTCACTGAAATACTGCCAAACAACAGACGTGTCAAACTACGTTAAGCTGTTGCCTTGGCAAACCTGATTGAGACGTGCCAGTATTAATACTTTTCCCAAGCCTCATAGGCTTTAATATCATGTTTCTTAGTCAGGTGGCAACCAATATTTTTTGCCCCCTTATTTGTGAGAAGAGGGGTACTTTCTATAACGTGTTACCTGTGGTACATCGTCAGTTTAGGGAAGAAAGAACCTCTCTGAACTCTGAATCAGAGCTGGAAGTTTTTTAAACTAAACTGTCTGCCTTTGCACTCCAGTAAATTAAATATTCTCACCTGATCCCCTTAGGATGGTTCACCTATGGCCTCTGCACTGAAGAAGCAGTTACAGGAGACCTGATGAGTGGTAACTTCTTAAATCTCTCCAGCTGTACCAGAATGTCAAGTGAATCATAGCCTTAACATTCACGACCTGACCTGCAGACCTTGTGACTGTTGTGACATATCCAGGGCCAACCTGTTCGCTGAAAATACCCATAATTCCTACAGACATTCCTACGCAGAATCCCGCAAACTTCAGATTCATTACAGCTTTCTTTACTGTCCAGGTCCCTGTTTAGCACACTTACACGAACTGTGTCACCAGCGGATACATGTTTACAGTGTTCGTCGGAGAGGCTGGGGTAGTGACACCTTTGTTATTCCAATAATTTTAAATGCTTTTCCTAAATGGCACAACTATGAGTATGTAATATAAGAGTTGGTATAAGCATGAGTGGATTTAGTAAGGCATTATCAAACTCAATGAAAAGGATCTTATCAGTAAGTTGTATAACTCAGCACTGTGGGTTTTACTCGTTCTAAACCCATTTTCTCCTTCCTTCCTCCCCTTCAACATCCAGATGGATGGAAAAAAAGAGCATCATAATCCTACAAGTACAGTAGAACAACTGGACAGGTTTCACATGTCATTTTTCCTGTGTCACTATGCACAGCTTCTAGTATGCCAGCTTCTGGGAGAGGTACTGGGGGAGGAAGTCAAGCCTGATGAGAGTGGAGGACAGGAGAGAGTTATGTTTATTCTTTCACGTAGCTTTGTAGAACTCAAGAGGACGGTAAACATACCGATTATTTGCATGGGTGGTTCCACATCTGTCGTGGCTTCTTCCAACAATGACAGCAGTTTGGCTGATACTTGATGGACCAATTCAATGTTGCTAAACAAGCCATCCACGTCAAAGCGAGCAATCTAATGAAATACAAATATTAAGCAGCTACTGACAAAGGATAAAGAAGGACATTGTGTATTACAGACCTTCTCTTGCTATGCCCTGACTGTTCAACACTCCAGGAAGCACCACTTCTGCAAAACCTCATATAAACATCCTCCTTGTGATTTCAAGGACACATATACAGTTTTCAGACGCAGTTAACAAAGGGCATGTTATCAAGTGCTTTTAACCTTATTTTGAACTATCCCTAATCTGAAAGTGTTTACCTAGGAAAGAAATAAATATTATCATCTGAATAAAGAAAAGATCCTTATCTGGCTTTGAAATGTTTGTTTACTTTCCCACAGAGGAAAACAATAGTTGACAGTGGGTTTTAGTCCCTGATTAACACTCACTAACAGAGGCCATTACATTAAATGAGACCTTGGCACTTTGGTGCCAGCTAACAGGTACAAAGAATTCTAGAAGGCTAGTATCATTTTAATTCAGTTGTCCTATAAATCCAAAAATATAATCAAGATCATATAACTTCCACTAAAACAAACACATTTACCATTTTGGGTATTAATATAACCTAACGAGCCCTAGGCACACAACATGGACTTCAACGAACTGTATTAATTTATACCAACAGAAAATTTGGTTCCATGTCCCTACTCATTTTAGAGGAAGTAAAAAATTTGAAAATATTTGAACACATTTTTCGTTGCATAGCAGGGCAATAGTTATTTTTGGGGGACAATTGGAGATAGTCAGTGGTAATTTGCTAATATTGACAATAAAGACAAGACCAATTTCATCATTAATACCCTCTGAACCTACCTCTCCATTTGGAACAGAATTGCAGATTTACATAGCAGCTTACCAAATGCCAGGAGGATCAAATTGCACGCTATTGTAACAGAATCAGAAAAATACTTTCAGTACTAATGCAGTTAATTTCTTTTGAAATATTATAGGGGCTAAAACATGTTTTATCCATTTGGAAATATGAAACAAATTCATTGTTAGGCCAATTTTCTAAATGCTATCCTTCTCTAAACACATTACAAACTTTCAATATGGTAGTTTATCCAAGAACTAGCTTTAAAACCATATAACATTCTTAAAAACCTTTCAAAAATGCAGAGGTTATTAAATTAAGACAGTTATAATCTCTAAATTACTTTTCCGGTATTTCACAGTCCTGTTTTTCACAGGACTTCTGACCTCCACCCCAGGACGATGTCTACATGTATCCAAACTACGCTGTGCACGGACACTTACGCAGGTTAACACAGAATGAATGTTTTCAGTTGACTGAAAATGAGCAAAGAAATACAGCACACTTGTCAAAAATCTCAAGTTCAGCCCGGCAATACTCTTGCTCAGTGCTGGCCAGGCTGAGGAGGGAGTCAAGTGGAGACTACTAAGTGGATGAACAAGTGAGGAGGAAGAAGTCAAGAACTCCTTAGAGTTATGTCATCAGATGCCATCTCTTCTGAAAATGGGTTGTTCTTCCAAAAATAGGTTGGAACACACTCTGAAAGAGTTTTAGGAATGAAAAAAGGTCCTGCAGGAGTTTAAACTGCACAGAGTTCAGCTGACCACAGTGTTACCCGAAGAGGCATTGTCAATGTCATCTGAAGATACTTTGGCCTCTGCACCTGTGTTTTGTCACCAGTTTCATAACAAACCCTACATAAAGAGTACCTGGGTTAAGGTCTATTTAAAATTATTTTTATTCCGTATTTGCAGCAGGTAGCATTTGTGTAGCCTCCCTGAATGTTACATCTCAGGCCCCACAAATACAAATCTTTCTCTGGACAATCTCTTCTATTCCCAGCTTTCAGCTGCACCATTTTTCTACAAATCCTGTTGAGGAAAAGGTGCTCTTTGAAGTCTCAGCTGAAAGAAAATCGGTATCATTGGCCTAATGAGATTTTTTGCCTGAAAGATAGTTTATGAGCCTTCCTTCTTAAACGTACCTTTTCTGTGTAGAGTGCAAATTTCCCAAGTGCTCACTGGCCTGTTTATCTACCACAGCTGTCTGAAAGGATGGATAAAGTTATCCTAACAACTGAATTTAAACTTGATGCAGAGGTTCATTCCATTCCAGTTTCTATTGTAGAAAAAACCCTTGGTTTTATTAGTTGTTATTGATTTTGGAGGTACCAGTAAAGGTCTGCCAGGGCATGTAAAGTACCACAGACTGGTACAGAGAGCAGGAAGCTGCTGTAGCAGCCCACAGGGAGGTATATAGCATCCAAGCTGGCCTCTGGGCAAGTACCTCAATGCAGGCTTTATGCAAGGGCAGCACAAGTGTCAAGAGCATATCTGACCTTCCTCTCTCCTCACCAGAGCCCTGACTTATCACTTTCTGGAGTGCTAGCTCCAGCACCACGTCACTTTTGTGCTGGCACTTGTGTTTGCATTAAGATTGTCCAAAAGCAGAACGCGGGTGAGTTGAGACCTTGACATCACTGCCTTGTCCTCCGCCCCCAGCACTCACCTGCTTGTTTCTCAGGGGCTGAATCACTTCCTTGATGCAAAGATCCAGGTTGCTGATATAGTCTTTCTCCGTCTGCATGAGCTCTGCGATGATTTTCACCCTCTTGGCCATCATGCGTCTACTGACTTGTTCTTCATCCTCCTGTGGCGAGGTGGCCACCTGTGGGGCCATTTTTTCTGTTTAAAAGAGAGAGAGATTTGTGAGGAGTGCACAAAGCTTGCCCTGCACAACTATGGGTGGGGAAACATATCTGGTGCCTGCTGGAAATTCCCAAATCACCATGGAGAGCAGGAAAAGAAGCATAAGAAGTGGCAAACCCAAATCTGACCAAGTGTCATTCCATCTCCTTCCTCTAAAAGTGGACATGGGTTTGGCGTAGGAAACTGCCCCTTTGACATTAAGAGGATAACCCATCACCAGCTCCCCCAGCTTAGATGTTATGTATTGGGCAGAAATTTTCTGTGGAGCCCAGGAAAGTCTGATATTTGTTACACTGAAATTCAAGGATAGCTGATGCCCTTCTACTCCTTTGAAAACTCAGTCTTGGTCTGACATCTGTTATGATTTGGAGGACAGGAAAAAATATGTTCTGTGAAAGAAAAAGGCTGTTTACCATAAAAAAGCTTCACAATAACAACCTTTGTTTTGTACAATGTAACATTGAGTCTGTTCATGGGAAACTGAGGGCAGCAAGTACTGGAAGACAAACTTTCAAATGAAGGCAGTGTTAGTAATGATAACGATGAATCCTCTAATTCTGTTTAAAAATAATCTTTTGAAAGAGGCAAAGGAATTAAAGGACAATATGGGAAAACCTTTAATGATCAATAACAAATGGTCCTTGGAACAACAGAGATCATTGGGATCAGGATATTCTTAACTGATTTTCAATACCTAGCACCTATTATATCTGATTTGTTTCAAATACATGAAAATGCAAGCGAGTCTTCTACAGATGGGTAATTTAGGAACACTACAGGACCTGCACACAACCTACTTAACTGTAATGATGGTTTTTCCATTTGCTGGTTTGTAAGCCAACCTGCAGAGATCCATGTCAGCTGTAAAAAGGGCACTGAGTTTTATCTGTGTACACTGACAATCTAATCTGTATTTTTCATGAGGAAATACACACACACGCACATAAAACCAAAAACAAAGTGAAATATTTCAGAGGCTATTCTGGTGTTTTTCTGCTAGCCACAAGATGGTGCAGAGTACCAACAAAGATGCACATATCATTAGGTGCTCAAGTCTGCATTACCCAGGTCGAACTTTGACAACACGGGCTTTTATTGCTCAGCGGCAAAGGATGGGAATCTCCGCTGAGGATCAGACTGCAACACTACACCTTCGTGTCAACTTCTGCTAGGGAGTGTAGCGAATAATGAGGCAATAGCAAGCAGTATCAGGTGCTTTGCCCACTGACAGCCAATATTGCAGTCCTTTGAACTGATGGTCAAGGGCGAGGTCACGAGCACTCAAGTGAGCATTGAACAGCATGAGCTCACCCGTACAACACCGGCCAAGCCTGTAGATGATAACCTGGAGCTGGACTTGTGGGAAAGATAATCAGCTTTCACGACAGAAAGCCTCGAGCCATCTTCTGAAAAGAGGTAAAAAATATAATAAATCCAATGTATCATCTTCCCCAACCCCTTCTACAATTCTGCTGACCACTGATATTTACAAAAGACAAGTTTGTTATTAATGCTTCTCCCACCAGGTTTTCTAGTGAGACTGATGTGATCACAGTTCTTTTCAAATAGCTGCTCTGGGACTGCATCTCTGTCTCTATACCAGTAGTTTTAAACAGTGAGGACAAACGACCCAAAGAAACTGGGGCAGGGGCGGGCTGATTTTTTTAAATTTTTTTTTGTATTTAGATGTACTTTTCAGCTCTGAGTTTTTAGCCTTGAAGTCTGTACGTAACAAGCATGAACAGTTTGTCCTCAGACAATAAAATGGAAACATGAAGAGGATGTCTCCCTTCCAGAAGGTCTTGGCTATCAAAAGAATTTGAAGCTGAATTTTGCCCCGTTGAGTCTGTGCTAGTGTGAGTGCATGAACTACACAGGAGCTTGTGCTGCTGCAGAGCTCATACACCAAAGATGCTGCGAGCTGGATAAAACAAACTCTGCCCTTATGTTAGTGAGGAGAGCAAAACTGGTACCAGTATCACTTCACAGCTCCCTCTGAGAAATTTTCTGCTGGGGTTGCACCTTGCCTGCTGCTGACGTGCTAAACCAGCAGGTACTTTTTCCTCCAAAAACTTATACTATGTAACCAATTTATAAATTCACAAGGAACCACATGAACAATACATTTCTATTCCAGTTCTGCACCAAAATCAGGACTTAATTCTTGAGATTGGATGTGAAAATGTTTGCGTGCATGTAGCTGTATGTGAGAGTTTGGGTCAGCCCCGGAGAAAGCGCAGAGAGAACCAGACATCCTGAAAGATCTCAGAAGTGTTTTCTCTCCGATATAGAACTGTCATATGGTATCAGATGAAATTCTAAGGTAAGCATGAGATGGTGTGCAAAAGAATTTTCTAATCTCTTATTCTGGTGGCAGGGGACGGCATTATATGAGCAAAATGTATCCCACTTCAGGCTGGAAGTCACAATCCCTTGAGAGGCTGTTCTTTCAGTTTATGCCATTAGATCACCCTGATCAAATTTGATTCTCGAATTATGTCAGGGCTCATCTATTATCTTTATTGCATGATAGATAATAATGCTAGGAAAGAAAAGCCATTTTCAACAGGAAGGAATAATCATGAGAAATATCAGTTAGATGCTGTTTCCTTATAGAAAACATGTTTTTTAATAAATGCTTCCTTTTGTTAAATGTAATATAATTTTCCATTTTTACTCAATGTGCTCAGTTTTTCATTTCAGGCATATCTGTCTCTATAGAATACAACAGCAAGATCCTGAAGTGACGATTACAGCCCAAACGTATGATTTCATGTTCAGCTGATTGCTTTTGACCAGTTTAAGAACATTAGTAGCTTGCTGAAATCCTTGTGGAGTAAGTGAAAGTTTAATGAATGCACAAACAGCAAGTGCATATCTGGAATATAAGCACACTCATTTCTACCTGGTAATGTGTCCAGCCCTGGAACAGTTGAAGAGAGAGGATTAGCAGGAAGAGACATCACTGAGGATTAACTGTTACATTAAGAATTTGACTCATTCGTCCTTAGAGATGCCAGGTTTAGAAAAATGAAAAAACAGTCAATTGAATGGTATATTAAACAGTCACAACTGACGACCAGTTTACAAAAAACTAAGTGGTACTTTTAGAAGGCATAAAGATAAAAAGTAGAATGCAATGTTTGAATTGTTGCTTTGTGATGTCAGCTCTTTGCAGGAGCCACCTTTCTGGAGGACTTTGCTTTGTAGAGGAAGGTGATGACTTTGATTTTCCAGCTGTGTATTGAAGTACATGGCTTTAGTTGCATGCAACAAGAGGTTCACCATGTGATGACACGGACAAAGCAGCCACACGTCTTACAAAAGTAGTTTCTTGCAAGTGTGAAGTCTAAAGATATCCCCCAGATGGAGACATGCCACAATGCAGCAAGAGCATGAGGAACAGAGCTTGCAGTGTGCAAATGCAGCAGCTCTCCTCTAGGCCCAGGGGAGGTATTGGGAGACCCACAGCAAGCGACTGGAGGAGCAGCCATAGCAGGTTTGCAAGACCTATGCATTTTTGTTTCCCTGGTTTTCACACCTAGGGAGTGAGAAGCTCTGAGAGGTCTCCTCTACCCATCCTTCCAGGTAAGGTGGTCTGGTTGGGTATTACATCCATCCTTGGGGAGAGAGAACCCAGGTTTCTCCCCATCGAATGCTTCCCACACGGAACTGACGGTACTGGCACAAAATACAGGAATGAGTACAGTGATGTCGGTGCATGGAGTGACCAACAGGCCTTTCTGCTGCTTAGGCAGCATTTGGAGGACGCCACACTCACACTGTACAGATATGGGGATTTTACCTGGCACAAGGGAATGGTGAAGGCATAAGTTATCAAGGTATAATGAACAAATTACAGCATTACTGTGTTTTCATGTGTAAAACATGGGGCTCACATCACCCTGGATAAAGTTATTCCTCTGTGAAAGCAAGTCCTCAGCCTGTACCCTCAGATAACCTAGCTATTACACACAGGAATGTACACCGGCTTTTATCAGCTGGATTTGGGAATGAAATGCAGGCAGCCAACTTTAGAGACTGCTGCTGTGGCAGCTTTCCTCCCCCTCCTCACACCGTCTCTCCGGCTCTGCCCTCTACACCCCTGCTTCTGCTGTAGATGCTGAGAAGGCTGCGGGGCACACTGACACTGGGATCCTTGGAAATGAGGGAGCCTGAAATAGGACAAGCAGTGGGGAAGGATGAAGTGTCCCACTGCATGCAAAAGAAGTGTGTCACATGAGCCAACACACAAAGAGTTTTACTCCAGCTGCCCCTCCCCTTGTGAGGGATCACTTCATAAGGGGTGCCCTTACAGTTTTGCACTGGAGTTGTTACAGTGCAAACATGGTTTGAATCAGACTGGTGAACTCCAAGTTGGGCATTGAAATAGGAAAGGATTGGGAGAGGTTTGTGGAAAACCTCTTTTTCCTTTTTGACTCAGAGAAGTGCATAACAGCAGCATTGTTCAGAAACAGGTTTGTTGTGTACAGGCTGTGAGCTACACATGCAAAAAGCCCCTTTTCTGAACCCAGCAGGAAAGCACTGCAGGACCAGAATGACCTTGCACCTGTATTCCTGGGCAACAGGTTTGCTTATAAAATCTGCGTCAGAGACCTCCTTGCAATTAGGTCATTTGATCTTTGATCATTTTTCTGTTCCATAATGTACAGAAAATATTTACATTCAGCGCACAGGTTCTTTCTCCAATTCCTTGACAGCAGACTGCTTTAATTATATGTGTGCTGACAGGACTACAGAGAGCTCCCATGTGACCGCTGTGGAAGGGAAGAAAGCTTATCATCAGGTGACAGAAGAATGCCCTCATTGTTAGTGCCAATACTTACAAATAAAACTTTCCAGTGTGTCATATACCGGCATAAATATACCACTCCTGTGGCACTGAGCTAGTGTGTTAATAAAGTAAGAACTGAGGAAGGGCTGTACCTGAACCTCTTCCCCTCGGACACATGTGCCTCAAGATTTGGGGTGGATTAGCTGTACAAACTGTGAGCTGTGTGGCCCACAATGCTAAGTATCCCAATTAATAAAATGTTTGCTAATATGCTCAGAGGAGGATCTGTAAACCTCCTTGGGTCCTAGTCTGTACTCCTTTACCCGGGCTGCTGTTACTAATTATGCTGTGGTAGCTCCTAAGACTCCTGAGCCACATGGCAGGGCTTGGTTGTGCTAAGTGCTGTGCAAACACAGTGACACAAAATGGATTCTGCTCTGAAAAGATGAGCTCATTTTCCAGCCTGACTACCACTGCAGTAAGTTCAAGGAATAACTCCAGCTTTATTTCAGAGCAAGTTAGCAGAATAAGATCCTCCAAGCTCAAATTTGCATGGGAGAAAATAAAAGTATTTGTTAGATCGTGACTTCTCATCACAGGGCACAAGGGGGTATTTTCATTGAGCCACCTCCTGCGCTTCAGGAAATAATCCAGACTTTTACTCCTTACTGTACTTTAGCAAACCAGCTGCTCCAAAGTTCATTGGATGCATACATTTTGCAGTGAACTGGATATTATCTACACTGTAGTCCATAGAAAGTTAATCAGTAAGTACAGCACAAAGCAAATAAGGAACTGAAAAGAGGCGCAGATCTTTACTCCTAGCGGAAGGTACAAGAAGCTGAGTGCGTGAGCAGCCCATGCAGGAAGGAGTGGCGAGCTCTGCAAGCAGGGAGGATGATGGGATGGAGAAAGTTGCCCTCCTTGATGGAGCAAAGGGGGATGAGTTGCCTCTGACTGGGCTTTTTTACACCAAGGGATAACACCTTTCCAGGAATTCGTATATTTCACAGGTTTCTGTGTCACTTCTGGTGTTGGTTATTTCTCATAACTACATTAGACACAGAAAACACATGGCATTCTGGATTCAGATACAAGCTCTGAGGCAGTATACTATGATAGCTGTGTGATTTGAATCACTGTCTATTACAGGTATGTCACCGATGCTTTTAAATTGAAATGCATGTAAATCATTTACCGGGGCACTTGACCCATTCACAGCTAAATTTATAAAGGAGTTAATATGTAATAATTTGTAAGGCAAGGAGTATTTTCAAGGCATGCAGTGTCTCGCTGAACCCTGCAAATGTGATCTTTGATTCCTTCAGAAAAACCCACCATTTTCTACCGTTCATATTTCATAGCAAGCACAAGTTTGGCATATGGTTATTAGCAAAAACCAGCAATCTGTCCAAAACCTAACAGACAGTAAACTATGATTTAAATTCTGTTTCGTGGTCTGCCCTTTTTGGTTAACAGCATCTATCACCATGACACATTATATGTTAATCTGCCCTGATCTTGCAAACATTTATGTGCCAATAACTACATCAAGCAAACCCCCTGTTACCAAAATACATAGGTACTCACAGACTGGAAACTTTAGATTAATTCAAAGACTGATCCCAACATTAATACAACACATAAATATTAATATAGCTACTTTTAAAGCTGCTGCTGATGGATTTTCTCTGTAGAAAAGAGAACAACTCCTACCAGCTAAACAGCTATAGACAATACATTTGAATATAGAGGTGCTAAATACCACTTTGTGCCACTGCATATGGAGACCAGTTAGTGCTTCATTCCTCTGGAAAATATAAATGTGCAGAATTTTCTAGTGAATGCAGAGTAGAGCAATGCATAGAAATGTCACAGAAGCACTGTCTTAGCTCCTATAATATTATTTCTGCATCCACCACAAATGCTAGTGAATATATCTTCCTTAACCCCATTCTTTCCTCTTCAGAAAACTGATGCTTCTGTCCAGCTGATGAAAGAAAAAAAATGTATATGGCTCGATCAAGGTGTTCCTGGACTCACCTAAGAATGCAACTACAACCTGAGTTCTAAATGACTGCATGGTTGTATCATGAACCTGACATTTGATCGCAAACACCTTATTTTCCTCTATCTAAAATGGGGCTGCAGGCATTTGGTTATCTCACAGGATGAGCTGAAGCAGAGGCACTAACGCTCGCCAAGCTCCTTGAGAATATAATAGTTACTTTGCATCTTATTTCCTTTTTTAAAAGCGTAATATCAGGAGGTGTTGCATGGCCATTCACACCAGATAAGGTATTGAATGGATGTATCCAGTATAGTAATTAACCACGAAAATGCTTTTTGTATTCTAATGATTCCTTAATTTCAAAGTGAAAAACACTTGCAGAAGTTTTCACCTTTGACAATGCCTTTGTGCTTATGTTTGTAAACTGACAGAGCAAACCACCTGGATTACCCTGGAGATCTGGGTGGTAGGCTCTCTTTCTCACTCTTTATAGAAAACATTTTGGATTCTGTATAAAACAGCCAAACTTCAGTGAAATCCATGGGAAGAAACTGAATTCTCAGGAGTTTTTATGCTTGACTTCTTGCTCTCTTGTTTTTTTAAACCAGACCAAACCCGCCATTTGGGTTTGGTTTGGTTTAAAGGCTTTTATCTGGGGACCTATGTTTCCAACACAGTAAGCAGCACATATATACTTCAGAGCCACTGGAAATGGCTGTAGAGGGCAACAGCCTGGTTCTTACTCAGGCAACCATTTGAAGCATACGAAGGGCTGGAAGGACCCTTGAGAGATGTCTCACCCATGCTTCGCCTTGCACAAATGTACTGCAATGCTGAAGTAGGCACTGGGATGTGTAAGGACACCTCGGTTCTCCTGTTCTGCCCAGGTTGCCCGTCACTAGCAGAAGTGGGGGTCCTGGAGCCCCTGACTTTTAGCTGTGGAAACCTGACCCACTCAGAAAAGATTCCCTTCTGCAGAGTTTGCTGCTGTTGCATCTCTCTCTCTTACGCCTCCTTGTCTGTGCTAATACCAAGCCCAGCACTGCAAACTATGTGTTAGAGAACATATTAACAGGAGACTACAGGAGGGAGCGGCAACTAAACACTGAGTTTTTCCCGCAATTCGTATGGGAAGCAAATGCAAATTACCATTTGTTTGGGGGGTTTTTGTTGTTTTTTGCTAAGCATTTACCATTCATGGGTGATCAGAAAGTCCCGACTTGGTGATACACCACAGACTGTCACCAACCGAGCCTGCGTTTTCTTAACAAAAATGGAAAACTCAAAAGCTTTGTGCCAACAAAACCACTTCCCTCACCCTGAAGTGAGCTGCTTTGCATCCAAGTGCTAGTGAGAAAAATGAAGAAAACGAAGGTGTAGCACCATAGCACATTTTCACCACTGGCAAGCAGCACATTAGGTCCGGGATCCGTGATCCTTATCAGATTCAGGTACATCTAGCTCAGGAAAATTTAATCCAGGTCAGGCCTTGGCACACAGCTGCATTTCTTTCTATGGCAACTGTAAATATACTTCATGGGAATTTCTACTGCCTTTGTATTTTCACTCTGAGGACAGGCAACCTCTAATCCAATATAAAGCCTGCAGGTACCTTGTTAACCCATCATCGTTTTTCTTGAACACAAGGAAGCAAGAGGAGTGAGCTGATACCGGACCAGTGCTTTGCAGTATGTGGCCGCAGCAGTCTCAGCTGGTGGCAGGAGCTGTAAAGCTGGATTTACCGTCCCCTTGGACTGCTGCCACAAACATAACCTCACATTCTGCCATGACTTCCTAGGCTTCCCCACCTCCTTTGCTTCAGATTTTGAACAGGAGACATTTATGAGATGAATACGGCCATCATAAGTCAGAAAGATCTCACACTTTTTGCTGGATACTGCTCTGATAACCTTGACCTCACCTGGACAACCCCATTCACAAGTTACAAACTGTTTTGGTAGGACGCGTGCCAGGAGCTTGCCTGCTCAGCCATAGTAATCCACGCCTCTGCCCTGGAACAGCCCCACCAGATTCCTGAAGCACAGGCCTGACTTAACTGAATATTTTTCCTCTCCTCATTGATCAGCTGTCACGAGGAGGGAACACCATAATTGATAAACCGCTCTGTTGTTCTCAGCATATGCAGCCCCCATTGAAAACCTATTATTTTCAGGCTTATTATTTTATTTTCTGCTTTAATTGTCTCTCTGAAGCAATGCTACTTCCTAATTAGTGCATCAAAACAAAGTATCTTTCTATTTTATTTCCCCATAAAGGATTATGGTCGCAAGAGTAGCTGTCACTAGGTAGTTATATGACTATTAGTAATACATGCTTACGGTATAATAATACTCAAACCCTGCATTTATGATGGGACCCTGTTGTTAAAAGACCCTGGAAACCCACAGGAATTCATCAGTTGGTATTTCAGAGCACTCTCAGAAATAGCCATTCACATTCTTCATGCTTTTCCTCAATTTGTGGCATCACATTTAATTTTTGATTGACAAGCCCAATACTGGCATACTTTACTACAATTTGTGGTCCAGATGCAATTTGGTTATTTGAAAAGAAACCCTCTCTGTAATGGTATAATTTGAACCAGTATATCCATCCAAACATGTATTTGGACATACTTAGTTCAGGCTTGTACAAACTATGCAACAGATAAACACATTATAAATCCTGATATTTTTAACTGAGAAAAAAAAAATGCCCTTGATGCTTCTAATGACTTGGCATAAAACCCACTTGATACAACAGCCAAAGTCAGATAGGACAGAACCATCCTATTTTCACATAACAGTTTGTGCTGCAAACGCATTCTAGTGATGAATGAGAAAGATCTTGGTTGCATATGCGTTTTGCAGAACTCAGCAGAACCTTAGATTATATTTTGTGTCCTGTCTAAACAACGCTATTTAGAAACATTAGGGGAAACATTTCACACCCCGGAGGTGAGGGGCAAAGGTGAGAGGGGCCATTGCTCATTCCGACTGTGAGTGCATGGGGGCAGAGATGACCATTCCCTTGTTTATCTCAAGGCTGCAGCCTGGAGGGCATCGAGATACCACCCCAGCTGAGAGCATCCCTAGCAGCAGAGCACCAAACAGGCTTGCCCAATACCTTGTAATTTGCCCAGTACCTTGTAATTTCTGGCTGTACTCTGTCCTGTCGGACTGACTCCTCCTCAAGGTGCCATGGTCCCCGGCGGTGGTGGTGCTCTCCACCACGGGCTCTGTCCTCCTCCTCTCCCCCATGTACAGCTTGCTCCTCAGCAGGGCCAAATTTCTCTTCCTTCCCCCCACGCCTTCTTTCCCCGAACAGTCCATGCTCGCCTTGCTTGGTGGTGGCGGTGGCAGGGTGGGCAACAGCTTGATTTTCAGGGAGGTGAACTCACTGCCCAGGTGAAGGCTGGTTGCTTTGGGCTTGGTTTTGGAGCAGGGCTTCCCAAGCTCCGCAGGGCCCCGGGCTCACCCTGCCACCTGTGCCGGAGCAGCTCCACCCCCGGGGAAGGTGACGCCCCAGGCAGCGTTTGCATTCACCTGCCTTGTGTGCAAGCACGCCTGGCGGGGCCGCTTTCAGGGCTAGCCCCAAACCGCAGCCACTCACAGCCCCTTTCCCTGCTTTAGGGCACGCTCCTCGCCCCGCCGCACGGCCGTGGGTGTTGGCACCCCGAAGCGTGAATTGCATCCTCCTGGCTTTCTAGCAGAGAGATGCCTGAGAGGGGCAGGGCACTGCCATGCTTTCACCAGAGCCCTTCCCTCCGTGCACTGCAGGGGCAGTGGGAAGCAGAGGCAAGGCAAATGGGGAGGCCAGCCACCCCCTTGACCCTCACTCCTGCTCCTTCCCCTGGGCTCATGCCCAACCGGCAGCCTGGTCAGGACCCCAAATCGAGTTGCATCTGCCACTCCCCCAATCCCACTGAGAGGTGTAGCTTTTGGGCTGGAAACTCTGGATCTACAGGTTTGAAAGGAGACCAGTCCCCCAGGCCAATGAAGAAAAGGGCTGAGAGGGAGACAAAAGCCCCTCCGGAAGGTGAGAAGCAGTGTGGAGCTGACACTTGTATCAACCCAGCCTCTGTCCTGCTTTACACTGTGCACAGAGAGGCCAGAGCCAAGGCAAAGCCTGCCAAGGACCTGGGAAGGTTGCTTTAACAAACCACCGTGCTCTGATGGCTGAGGAACCGGACACCAAAACACCTGCTTGTCATACCTCTGGATCAGCCCCTGGAAGAGATCTTATTATCCTGTCTGTTAGCAATGGCCTCTGGCACACATGTACTGTCTAGTGATCCTCTGTAGTGCCGGTCTAATCAAGCTCATGTCAAAATAGCAGGAGTTGCTGGCATCTAAGCTTGGACCGGACTTATCCTGGGAAGAGCCCCAACAGCCATCAGTAGCAATCACTGCTGCTGCTGTGATACCCGACCTTGTGGCCCTTGCTGCCACAGGAAATGCCTGGTGGGAGCCCCGTGGTGCAGCCTAATCGGTGTCAGTCTCACAGGCAGTCATTGCCACAGCATCTGCCAGGGGACAAACTTATGTCCCTCTGACAGATGCTGGCAGAGCTTATGGCTTTAGCACTGCCATGCTGAGTCCCCAAAGGACTGTCTAGTAAAAAACAAGTGGCAATGAAACGTAGGAGTGTAACCTCGTTTCCAACTTTTATTTTTCTTTACAAAGCTGATCCTGTGATGCAACCTCCTGATCAAAGACCTTCATTTCTTCCCAGCAGTGAAAGAAAAAGGTTACAAAACTGTTAAGCAACTTACTACGTCAAATTGCAGCACCATGCCAGTGCTGCACAAAGTGTCCAGCCCAAACACAGTCTGGCAGAGGAATAAAATGTGAGGGCAATACTGGGAAGACTTTGTGCTCACACAGAGAAGTCACATATTACATAGGCAATTCATGTGTTACGTCTTGCCTTCTCTTTGATATTTCCTAAGAAACTCTTTATTCTGCAAGTCAGACCACAAAAGTTCCTTGAAAGGCAGAGCAGTGGTGTCAGCAGGGAGAGGCAGAGGCAGGGACAGAGTGGTGACACACTTGTGACAAGCATCAAAGCCCCAGCAACAAGTAGTGCACAGATTAAGATGGGAGTAGAGGAAAATCAACAATCCCATTTCCTTATACTGGGGACTCTGGGAGGAGCTTTTTTCGAAGCAATGGCTTGGCATTCATTGAGGGTGGTAAAACTGGTTTAAACAGTCACCACCCTGACTGCCCCCCTTCCCCAGATGATTTTGTTCCCATCCTTGCTGCAGGGTGTAAACACACGAATTTGAGATGAGATGGAGGAACTGATCTGGCAGAAAACTCCCTTGCTCGCCCCTTTCCCCTGGGCTATTTTCCATCTGGATCTGTGCTCCTGATTAGTTCATCACCAAACTACGAAAGCGGTTGTGGCAGCTTGAGGCAGGACATGACGCAGGGATCTGAGCAGCTGTGGGTAGGGCTAGTGGTTGCTTAAACCAGAATTACCCAGAGAAGGTATCTTCCCCCACCAGGATTTTACAGTGTCATGCTTTTTGGAAGACATAGGTCCCATCATTTACACGAGATTTCATTATATTTATTTAAATTAAGATGGTTTGGGGGATAGCTGAGGAATGTATTTTGGCTGGGTGGAGGTGGAAGAACAAACTTTATTAAATTCTTGGCTTTGTAGGCTCTGCCACAATATGCAGTGTTACAGCCAAGATAGGGTATAGTAAAGTTTGCTCAGGTGTTTATTACGACAGCAACCTACCCACATGCAAAAGTGGTCTTCCTCTTCCTCCTCAACTCAGTCACAGGGTGTGAAAAGGTATGTGTTCATTCAGCAAGGCAATTGTTATGGGAAAAGCCAGGTGTAGTTTGAGGCCGCTGTTGTACTTGAAATGGTTTACCTGGCTTCAGAGAGTAGCATTATTTTGGAGGGAGCCAGGATCCCAGAGGAGGCTCACAAAACAGTTTAGAAATGTACAGAAGTCCTTTCTGCAAAATTCAAAATACCTCCTCTGTGCCACTCAGCACGGAAAAGGCTTAAAATAGCATATCTTCTGTAATACTCCAAATGAAGGGGACACATTCAGGACTGGTGGCTTCCCTATGCCCTCTGGAGAGAGGGAGATTTGAGACATGACTTATCCATCGTCACATTAAATCCCATCATTGTTTTACACTAGTGGACTGTGCCTGTGCAGTCAGCAGGAGAAATATGTAAAAACAATCAGAGGTGCATTTGAGCGAGATACCCCTATAAGCTCCTATTAGTGTTTACTGAACTTTACTTGGGCTATAACAAAATGCCACAGAGAGCACAGTCAGAACTGCATGCAAAGTACTTGACTTCAGCTGCCATGTGCAATAGTATGAACAACCCTCTCTCAGTTTCAAATTATTCCCACTCACTTCTGGCCCCAGTGACAACTGATGGGCAACAGTATCAAAGTCAGTAATCCATGAGACAAGAAGGAATATTTGACATCTATGTGGACAAAATGCTCGTTTTACAATTAATGTGAAAATCTCTTTAACCACTCTATGTTGTGCTCATTTCATTCTACTAAGCAAACTGGAATCCAGTTGATGCGAGCACTCACGCAGGAGTTATTTGCACGGAAGCCATCCTGCTTAAGAGACAGAACAGGTGCTGGTGTCAACACAAAAAATATTGGCATTGTGTTCCCAAGCAACTGTATTAGGCGCGTATAAGAGCTTATTGTTGCATGGTCAGAGCTAACCTTTATCTCGGTCCCGAGCTATAAATGAACCAGGAGCGCCATCAAGACTGATGGCCATTAAGTAAGCAAACAGTTATTTGTTTTAATGCCTCACAGCTGTTACGGAAGATTTCTTTATAACTTAGTATCTCAGAGGATATATGAAAAACGCTGGAGTGGGTTGACTATTGTGCCTGTTCCCTTAGAGGGGAGGCACAGAGCACTGCTGGAGTTCTGTGGAATAGGACAGGACTGGAATTTTCAAGTGTGTTCACTGCAATGACCAGCACAGCCACCAAGCAAAAGGAAAATCTTAATCTGCAGCTGCAGGGTGACTTCACCAGCCAGTACCAGTATTGCCCACATAAAGAGATAACATTTAACAGGCAGTGGAGAAGCAGAAGGGTACCATGGTACTGTTGCAGAAAGCTGTCCTACCCTCCTCACAGGTGGAGCATGACAGCAAAGAGCACAGATGTCTTTACAGCTGCCTGCCTCCATACAGAGAAGCCAAAGTGCCTATAAGAGCAAGCCTGTACCTCTTGTCACTCTGCACAAGTCACAGCAAAGATGTCTTCTGAGGGACAAAATGTTGAGGCTTTGATAAGAACAATCATGTGTAAGACCATCCGAGGACTTTGAGCACTGGAAAGTTGCTGGTACGTACTCCCTACCTGTTTGCAACCATACTGGTAAGATAAGAGAGTGACAGTTGGGGATAAAAGCAATAAAAAGGCTTCAGGACAGGTAAAACTGGAGTCTACACACTGATTTTTCACAATGAATAAATCAAAATTACTTTGAAATATACATAGGAAAAAAAACTTCAAACACCTTTCAATAGTACAAAAAGAGAAAAAAGCCTGTCTTGTAGGTGAAAAGTTATTTAGTGTGGCAATCTCACCTTCACTCTTACTGTTGATCTTGCCAGACTGGTGATTCCTGTAGAGAAACAGGTCTTTAGAAGTAAGTGCACAGCGATAATTTCTTTTAGCCCTATCTACAGTATTTCTTGTCTAAATATTTGTAGGAAAAATTCACAAAGTACATGCCTGCCGGGGCTCAGGCTAGGCTGCTGCTATTTCTAAGAAGGGATGGCTCAACCTTTCAAGCTATGCAATCCATCTTCTCCAACTGCTGTGATGCTTTTTTACTCCAAACAAAGCCTCTGCTCCAGTTTACACATACAAAAGGCTGACACGTTTTCTGCCTACAGAGGGGGACCCGTCTCTCAAATCAAAACACCTGCCAGAGAGGAGAAGGGATGCTGAGAGAAGGGTCGTCAGGGCTTGAATTGTCCTTGCAGTGCCTGTGGATCTGTCACTACCCAGCTGGGCTTTGTGTAGGTCTGTGAAACAGTCTCGGAGCTGGGCCAGCTCCCAAAGGCAGATATCTAAGGGCAGTGCTGCCTTCAAAGGGCTAGGAGGTGAGAAGGAGAAGGAACTTGCTAGGAGACTGAGCAGCCCTTTGATTTCTTCAGAGTTACAGCTGCGTAGTTATTTTCTTAGGAAAATAACCTGACTCTGTTGATCAAGTAGATGGCACTGTGATATCAAAGCTAATGAGGAAAGACAAGCAAGTGAGCGAGGCACAGGTAAAAGAACAGGAAGATGAATCTTTATTATTGTTATGTTTCAATGTAAAATAGGGGGGCGTAGAAATCACCAAAGGTGAAATATTTTCTCTGGGAATCTTTGAGAACCTTACGACTGGCAATTCACAAATGAAGAGGGGAATGGAGCTTAAAAACTATCATGAAAAACAGGCAAGATTTTCCTTTTAGTCCCTATTTTGAATGATTATAGATTTGCAGCTTCACACTAAAACTTCGTATTTTCAGACAGTATTTTTATATTATGAATTGGAGCCTTTTTTTCCCTCTTTGTGTTTGTGCACATATATGAAAGAATCAATGACAGAATGAACAGGAAAGGATTCTATTTGATGATTTCTGTTTTGTGATGGGGAAGTTGCCTTGGATAATGAAGATAAGAGCCTTAAAAAAAAATTAAGTTTTAGTTCATACTCACAAACAAGTTTTGATGAGAGTTAGGGTAGGCTGAAAATCCTTGGTTCACAGAGCTTAAAATGAACTCAGTGCAGATGCCTAAGAGGAAAGAAATGGCCATATCATATAAAACGTGACTCAGCCATAGTGTCTTGGCCTCTTGATAGCCAAATTGCTTTCTAGGCAGAGGTCCGGAGAAGCTAAGTCTGGCAAGCGAATCCTAACATACATTATGGGGAGCCTAAACAAAAAGCATGGTTAAAAAAGAAACAAACACCTCAGAAAAACAATTTATTCAGTAAAAACCCAGGGTGTCAACTTGACATCTTTCTATACATGGTAATATAAATACAAATTTTGCATAAATACAGACAATCAGTCTCTTTACGCAATTGGGTTACTGAAGTGAATTCACCCCTACCAAAAAAAAAGAGTTCACAATCTGACCCAGGGTACTTAGTTTCTCTGGGACAGGAGCCTGTGTTTTTATTCACATTTAGAGGGAAAGTAATATAACTTGACAAACCTAATTCTAGTTACCAAAATAGAAGATTATTCCTCTTAGCAAGATGATGTAGTATTTTGTTGCCACCAGGCATTCATCCATGAGCAAAATGCAAATACGTGTGCGAGTAGGCTGCGCGTAGACATCCTCTCTAGACGTCCTCTCCCAGATCCAGCCGTGCCAGTGAAAGAGGTCACTGACTCCCACAACTCGTCACCCTCCTCCTTCTGCAGACTGTCAGTGCACAGGTCTGCAGGAGGAGTTGTTCATGCTCCTTAACTTGCTTTGGCTGAAAAGCAGACCGACTAACTTAGCCCGACGTCTCTAAGCTGCCTCAGCTGGCCTTGCTTGTCTCAGTCTGATCTAGGGAGCACTGGTACGAGCTGATCCATCGGCACCTCGGTGGGGGGGTGATGGCTGAACAAGGAACGCTGGCAAGCAAGTGCAAGCAGCAACCTGCTCCACTGAGGCGGCTGGACAGGGAGGATGGCTATCCATGACTGCTGGCCTCTTGCATACGCACAGCAGCAAAACAGAAGGCTGGCAGGAATTGATTCCTTCAGATTAATGGTCTTATAAGCCACAGAGATAGAAGTTCTATTACAGCAAAATTTAAAGATAATGATGTGATCACCAGTCAAGAGCAAATGCACTGAAATAGCACATAGTGGTACTAATGAAATTCTTCAAAGCCTTATTAGTTGAAAAGATGAAAAATATTTTCATTCAGGAGGATAGGTGTCTTTAAATTATAATATAATGTTTTCTGTATTTAATTTGCACAGCATTTTCATGGGCAAAACCCTTAATTTTAAAATATATACGTGTGTATATAAAAATTTATCTAAAATAAATGTAAATGTACACTGCAGAGTACAAACTTTTAAAGAAAGGATGTCCTTCAGGCTTAGATGATTATATTGTTGCTGAGATTTTGCTATACTCCAGTGGCATTTTGCTGGAATTAGATTCACCCCTGTGCAGAGGGTAAGCATAAAACCTAAGTACCATGTAAGTCCTACTTAAGTCTTAAGGACCTTGTTCTAATTCCACTGAAATAAATGGCAATATTTTCATTGTTTTTCAGTGGGAGCTGTTTCAAGGTCAACAAATGGGATCAGTCCTATAAATGCCTTTTGCTGGCCCAACTGGAATGATACTACAAGGAGCTGGATGTAAAATGCTTGGGAATGAATGTGAAAAAATCTCTTGGTAGTAAAAGACTTGGTAATTCTGGACAATTTGCTTAAGGTAAATACTGGAACAAAAACATTAATCTGTTTCAAAGATTCAAGGATGCTAGGTAGATTTATTCTAATCAGGAAGGTGGTCTTACCCAAATATAACTTCACGAGTTGTATCTGAACTTCCGCCGTATTCTGGGTAATATAATGCACAATACTGAAAAATACAGTAAAACCTATTTAAAGCATTTTTATCTCTTCAGTAGTAGGGTAATTTTGGATACCTTAGAGTCCTAAAACATCATGTTCTCTGCTCTGACAGCCTTAACAGGGTTTCTGTGTGGTTTTCTACTGTATCATCTACCCTTGCTAGGTAACATGATGGCATCAATCTATGCATCTAAACAGTGTCTGCACAGAAACTAGTTTATATTTCATAAATTCCAAGTGCTTCACAGCTGATTTCCCATTACGGATGAGAGAGCTTTAGGTAAGACCATGTTCACAACACAAGGCAATGGAGAACTCTGTGCTCAGACTTTATGCATTTTACAGGGTCTCCTGGCCACTGCAACATATTTCACTTTCAAGCTTATATAGGGAAATAAACATGTATCAGACTCCTACTAGAATAACCTTGCACACAACTGTTAGCTTTGCAAGTGTAAAAGTACTGTGTGCGTGCTCAGTAAATGATTTTCAAAGGTTCTGAATTTCCATAAATGAAATCCAGATTCCTCAGAACTAAGCAGGGGCAGAAGGCTGGGCCTATGGCACATGTTTCCTTTTAACCTTGCCCATTTCAGCAGCAGGCCAACTCAAACAAAGCATGCAACAATAGATTTTATTATAATAGAAAAAAATAATCTAGCTTTTCCCTTTTTTTAACTATTCCATATGAAAAGCAGATTATTTGCCCTCTTGACAAACGTAAAATATCAGTAACTTCAGAGACCTTCTGTTACCTGAAGGGAGACAACAAGAAAAATGGAAAGGGTCTTTTTATAAGCCCATGTAGTGACAGGACAACGGGGAATGGCTTCAAACTGAAGGAGAGTAGGTTTAGATTAAATATTAGGAAGAAATTCTTTACTGTCAGGGTGGTGTCAGGAGGTACTGGGACAGGTTGCCCAGAGAACTTGTGGATTCCCTATCCCTGGAAGTGTTCAAGGCCAGGTTGGATGGAGCTTTAAGCAACCTGGTCTGGTGAAAGGTGTCCCTGTCCATGATGGGGGGGGGCAGGGGTGGTGGTGGAACTAGATGGTCTTTAAGGTCCCTTTCACCCAGTCCATTCTATGATTTTATGAAGAATTTCATCCGTACATGTCCAGTGGAGGGGATTAGCCCGATAACCCTGCATTTGATAAACTCAGTGAAGAAAAATGCCAACTCCTCTAATGGAACATGAACTACTATTTTGCAGCTTCTGCGGAAGTAGGCAATGGGCCTGCAAAATAGCATGTTGTCACAAATACAGCAAGCAGTGGCACAAATCAGAGGAGACCACAGCTTTTTTTTTTCCCCAGAGCCTTCTTGTAATGGAAAATCTATATGCTAGAATACAGTTTCCTAAAGGTCCAGAGCAGCAACTAACATACGTAACATAATGTCTTATTTTTTCCATCGATGAAATGCAAAGAGTGGTATCTGCCCCTTTTCAGGAATTTTTGAAAGATCCACAAATAAGGAGCACTATTCCAAGAACTATCACCCTTATCGACAGAGGAAATTGATTTGAAATTTTCCTCAAGGATCAGTGAAAAGAGAACTCAAAGGAATCAGATAATATGTAGAGGTATTAAACTTTAAAACCAGCACAACATGAATACAGATGAGAATCTAATTTAAGTATCAGCAGGGTTCAGTATAAAAATTCACCTGCCATTGGCAGCCCATGCACATAGCCCAGCCATAAGCAGTAGAGACACAGACTGGCTTGGGTGACATAAAACCATGTGCCAAGAAGGAACTAACAAACTAGGGAGCAGCATGGTAGGGTCCTCACATTGCCGTGGGCCTCAGGTTAGGGATAGCAACCCTACTACCATCATCCCTAATTTTGCATCCACACTTTTCACAGAATCACAGAATCGGTCAGTTTGGAAGTGGGTAATCTGCTCCAACATCCCTGCACATTGCACAGAATTGCATCCAGACAGTTCTTGAATATCTCCAGTGAGAAAGCCTCCACAATCTCTCTGGGCAGCCTGTTCCAAGGTTCAGTCACCTGCACAATAAAGTAAATTCTTCCTCATATTCAGCTAGAACTTCCTATGCAACCGTTTCTGCCCGTTGCCTCGTGTCCCATTGCTTGGCACCGCTGAGAAGAGCCTGGCTCCATCTTCTTGGCAACCCCTCCCACGTAGCAGCGCTGGTGGCCTGAGAACACCTCAGCCTGGGCACAGCTCGGGTACGACCCTGACCTCCCGCTGGCGGTCACCTGCAACCTCAAGTAGGGGTTGCTTTGTTTTTATTAGTATTATTATTTTCAACTCGGTGGAGCTCTCCCTTGAGGCCGGGCACCCCGCAGCCTCCCTCTCCGCCTGAGGCGCTTCCCCTGTCCCCGGCAGCCCCGCCGCCGCCGTG
>VXAY01002187.1:133141-163930 GCA_013399855.1 Oxyruncus cristatus | reverse complement strand
GGAGGTGTCGCCCCTGAGCCTCCCCCCTCGCTGCAGGAAGGGAGTAATGTTTTCTAGAGCGTGGGGGCGGATCCTGTGGAGATCCCGGCTTTTGGAGGGGATGCTGGGCCTGCTCAGCCCGGCTCTGCCGTGCCCTTCTCCAGCCGCGGAGAACGGAGGGCGGCGCGGGTGAAGCGCCGCCGGGGTGCCGTGTTGTGGCAGCCTGGGCGCGGGGGGCTGTGGCACCCCGGGGACAGCCGTGGGAGCCTCTGCGGTGTGACAGCGCAGCCTGTCCCTTGTGACCAGGGCAGCCTTCCCTCCCTCCAGACACGTCACCGAGCCGGGAGGCTGGCATACAGAACGTAGGGCTCCGGCCCAGAGAGGGGGCCAGCCAGTGGCACGGCGAAGACACGGGCAGTGCTCCAGGAGGCTGCTCAGGGCCCACTGAGAGCTGAGGGTGTGCCGTGTTCAGTATTACCCTTTTTCGTAACGATGTTGTTTGTTTGTGTGCCAGTTCTCTGGCAGTGGTTTTTGAAACAGCGCTGTCTATCTGGGTGCCAAGTCTCTAGCAGTGGCTTTGTACGTTTTTTGGTCCATTGACCTACAAGCAGTCAATTCTGACGTCCGCTGGTGTGGGAGAAGCGGAGGCGTCGTGTACCCGGTTGGCAGCGCCCTGCCAGAGCTCCCTTGTGCTCCGTCCCTGGGGCTGCCAGCGCGCGAGCTCGTCTACGGAAAGTCACTTTCTTTAGTGGGAATAAGCAGCCTAGCACTAAACTTTGTTTTGTTTGGGGGGAGCATCTGGGAGGCTTCCAGGAGTTGTAAATCAACTCCATTCACTGCTCTTTGCTGAGGTGGTCAAAGTAAAGTCCAAAGCTAAGTGAAGTTCCTTGTCTGCTTTTTCCTTTACTGTGAACAGAAGTGCTAGCAGAGGAGAAATTCCTTGGGGTTTGAGTTAGTGTTTGCACTGTTTTGTGCTTGGGCTTTTATTGTGTTGAAAAAATTCAGTGGAATAGTTTGAAAAACTTAAGCATCCTCTCCAATGAATTTTGTTTCTTTTTAGAGTGGGAGCAAGGCTGAGGCGCAGATTGGGCCCCCTTTAAGTTAATGTCAATTTCTACTGGTTTCAAGGTGTGGTATTTCATATCTAGGGCCTGAGCAATTGTCCTGTCCCTCACTCTTGATCACACTTTGGCCTGTTCTGTTGGGAGATTTTCTCTTCGTGGTCCTGAAACTCAGTTTATTAGAAATACAGTTAAATCACGCTGTTCTAGCGACATTGCTAGAAACCCAGAGAATTTATTTATTACTGATGAACATGAGGTTCCTTTGGTTTTTTTTTCTCTGTTAATGGTTGTATATGGCCAATGAGGAGAAAAGAGTATGAAAGGATCTTTTCATCTTTATGTGGCTTGTATTGCCAGGTAGTCAGAAGAGGAGCATAGTGTTGAATACTAAAGCAATAAATTCAATTCTAGTGAATCCTTATCAAAACAATCAAATTCCTTGTCCTGCATGTAGGTTAATTTTTAGTACTTGAAATTAAACTTCAGAAAAAGATTAACTGATGCATTATCGTAGCATATGTACATTTTTGTATTGAATGATATTTAGCAACACCAACATCGTATGGCACATCTTTAGGTTTGCAATGCTGCTTCTTTGTTCTGTCTTTCAGAGAATGCAGATGGTAAATATATTTCCCCATTTCATGACATTCCACTCTTTGCTGCATCTAAAGAGGTATGTATTTATGACTTGAAACACAATTAATTTCAAGATTTTTGTAATCAATGGAGAGATGTATTGTGCCAGAAAGGACCAGTCTAACCCAGGCTGATTCCTTATGTAATAAAGGCACAAAAACTCCACCACATTTTCTGTGCTGAGTTCAGTAACTTACAGTGAAACATACTGATTGCTGTGTAGGCAAGCCTAGGTGTCTCTTTAGGTCCTCAAGTGATTGAGGGCAGGAGGAACCCTTACTGTACCTTGTGATTATTCTCTGTGTTTAAGGTTTGTGTTTATGTGCAGTTGAATTAATTTTCTATTGTTACTCTTTTTAAATTGGCGTTTTCCTACATCTGCAATTAAAAGTGTACGTTTCTTTGTAGTAGACGTACAGCACATGCTCGCGCAGCTTACGGCGTACATCTTTAATTCCCAGAAGGAGCATTATAATTGGAAGGCAACACTAATGCCCAGGAGAGAAGTGGTAATCACACCTTTGGAGAATGGCAGTGCGTGAGGTGCAGCTGAGCACTTTCACGTCTTGTTAGCCACCCTCCCTGGGGCTTCGTTATAGCAATAATGAAACGCCTGTTTTGTCTGTTACTGCTGGGAGGACTGCCAGTCTTCAGTTTAGGTTCAGGTTTGCTTATCATAGTGTGCTTGTTACACAAACAGGTTGGGAGGGTTTTAGCCGTTTTCTTGATCTGTTGCCGAGTCTCTGTGGATGATATGAATGGTGTGAAAGGTCAGTAGTTTTAACGTGTTCAGATGGAGACTTCTGAACTGATGAACTGATCTGGTGAATTATTAAAACCGAGAGATTAAAAATATGAATGAAACCTTTTTGATCAGCAGACTCGAGTGCTAGTCAATGGAAGAGGTAAAGTCATTCAGAGTGTCATTATAAGATGCCCTGTTCAGTGGGTGCTAGTGCTGGAAAATCAGTGGGCATTTTCATCACATGTTCCCTGTTGGCCTTGCTGACCTTTTATGTAGAGTTTAGACTTCGTAGGAGTGGGCTATAGTCTGAGATTTTTCAGTAGATTAAATTAGAGTACAGCAATGTCTGATCAATGTGGAGAGACTTTTGTTTTGGTATGTGAGCAGGAAAATAGCATTCCACTTGACAGCCTGGGCGAGGGGGGCCAAGAAGGGGAGTAATTGTGAAGGTCTCTCTTAATTTTGCCTTTTTTGTAAGAGGAGGACTTAGAGTTGTATGTTACAGGCTTTCTACCCTGTGGTCTAAGCTTTGTGGACTTTATGATGGTTAACTCCAGCCTTATTTTCCATACTGGTTTTGTTTATTTGGGATTGTTTTGTCTTCTTCAACTGTACAGAAGGATGACTGTGCTATTAATCAGTTGAGGACAGGACTAAATTGCTGCTTCAATTTCTTAGTAGTTGGGAGAAAGTGGATGTATCCTTGTACATTTATCTTCTTCTGATAACATCTTGAAGGTTAAAATTTCACAATGAAAAAGAACTGAGTACTTACCTTTAAAAGTTATAGGGATGTTTCAATTGCATTGCAAACTACTGTTGTCTATAGTTATGTGAATACAGTATTCCTCTCTGATATTCTTGATACACTTTTTTACTTCACTCTTTCCCTATAGGATAAAGAAATTCCCGCAAAGAGGGCAAAGACTACTGGATCTGAGGTACTGCTAAGTTTTGTGTTTGTTTTTCTTTTTTTTTAACCATTTCATCTATTTCCTTTCCAACATCAGTTCACTATTCTGCAAAGTGAACTTGCTCTCAGTGAATGAAGTTGACATGTCTTCAAATGCAAGTCTTTTAGGAGGAGAAGGCTTAAAGGGATTTAATATTCTCTTACTTGAATGGACCGGAAATGTCAGAATTCTTTTATTCGTCAAGATGTTCTCAAAGGCAAACACTTATACCACTCTTTCAAAGGTTTGTTGTGACTACTGCAGTGTAGATGTGTAGATCTTTTTTGCGTTCAGAAACATTTGCAATAAAACCTCCATTAATGAAATATTCATTATGCTCTGTGGATAATCTTTATTATATATACAGAACTCCAAAAGTCTTAAGTACGTTAGGGCAGAAATTATACTAAGTATCTGCTTTTCAGATCTGAGGATATTGTTTTCTATACTCTCTGAGAAGCCCAAAGGGAGGAAAATGATGTCTGCTAATAGTTCAGCATTTTCCAGCACTGAACTTAAGCCTAACAGAAGCCCAAAAAACATGGAAGATCTGCTCAAGCTTTTTCTGCGAGGCAAGATTTGTTTATGCAAGTGTCTTTTCCAAAATGTAACATTTTTTGCTCTGCTTTGGCTTCCATAGGCTCATCTAAAAGTTAGTAGAAGAATGTAAAAGAAAAAAAATTGAACCAAACTATGTTTTAAGGCCATGATGTATGTCTGTGTGAGGGTAGGTGTGTGTCCCAAGCTTTATCTCCTCCTATCTGTTTGGCCAGTCATATTGCAAAACTGTAACTACCTATCCGATGTGAAAGAACTGCTCTAACTGTCTGGGTTCTCACAGTTTTGCAACTACTGTGTGGTACACTGGTTATTCTGCTGTGCAACAGTCCCCACAGAATCCTGCCCTGTGTATTTCATCTGCCTTTGCTCTGTGATTCATTCAAGCTATGGTACCTAAGTAATGCTTTTTAGATTTCCTGTAGCTTGATGCCCATTTAGGTACAGTCTAGTAGGTGTAGAATCATGTCTGAAAGAGGAATTCTTCAGGAGAAAGAGTACGTGCCAGTTGACTTTTCTGAAAAATCATTGTCGTGCATCATCAGTTCTTATTTACCACTCTTGCGGGAAGTCAAGTATTCTGTTTCTTACCTGCTTATAAATACTGTGACAATACCTGCCAGGTGCAAATATGTTTTATGCAGCATCTAAAAATGTTCAAAACTGCATTTGTCTGTGCAGTGAGAAGCATGTTAGCTTGTTGAAAACCATGTTTCTAGTAGTCTGGGGAGAGGTGGGTGGAAAAACGCCAGTGAGGCTGAACAGCTCTTGCTTTCTGGGCCATTTTAGCTTCCAGAGCTGCTTCACACAATTCCTCCTGTGAGAGAACTCTGGACTGTGGTTTAATAGAGCTACAGAAAATGAGCAAAGGCAAATGTACATTTCAATCTTAGTGGGTTTCTGATGCAAGTAACAAATGCACAGACTATAGGCTTCCCAAACATGCTTGGTCTTTACTTAGATGTGAGAACACAAATCGTTTAGAAAAACCCTTTTTCATCATGATCTTTGGGAGTTGGGGAGGAGAGAGAATACAGAGCAATTTGTGTTCAGGAAGGCAGTTTCTTCTTACACTGGGGTCTTCAGCAGCTCTCCTCACCTTGGCGTGGTGAGAAATGCATCCTTGTGTGCTTGTATGCAGGGAAAGCATAGCTTAATCAGGATGTAACAGGAAAATGAGGAATTGATTGTCATGTACTGATTTCAGAAGACTTTTGAAGCACTGCACTCCTTCCTCTTATCTACGGATGCAAAGATTGTTATTGATACCTGGTGTTCAGTTGATCCTTGCACTGAATTTGACCAGAATTCAAAGGGTATGGTTGTTCTTAACCTGGAAGCACACTGACACCTTGAAAACTTGTGCTTTTAGGGTGGCAGTTATTTGTTAGTCTGGACAAGCCCCTCTTAAGCCCCCTTAAGAGTGTGTGTTTAATTATGCTGAGCTGGTATTCATCAGATGGCAGTCTAGCTAGGAAACTGAAGATAATTCTGCAAGAGTCTCTTCAGTGTGTCTAATCTACTTTAAATTGCCAGAAAAGAAAGTCTCAAAATAGAGGAATTTCAGCTTTGAGCAGTCATGGGGTAGGGGAAGGCACATCCTACAAGTTGCTGTTTTGCAGTCTGCGGTTCTAAGGGAAACATGGTGGTGTTTCTGTATGAACTGTTTTCACTAATGCAACTATTTCTTGTGTCATTCTAGAATCTCAGTTAAATTTAGCTTTGCAGACACAGCTGACAACTGACTTTTTACTTTCACAGATGATTTTTGACCGTTTAAAGACTAGAGAGAAGTTACTTTGAGGGAGAAATTATGCTGAAAGAAATCATTCAGCAGCAGTCTCAAAACTATTAGCAGTTTGTGATCTGAACTCCTGCATTACCTTAAGCATTGCAAGCACTTGGAATCCATTCCTGCCAAGTAAATCTCTGTGAAAGGTTTCAAAAGTTTCACATCTCTGTCTGGAAGAGCGGATGTTTCCACTGTGGTTACAGTCAAAACTGTCAGAGCCTGATTTTTGAATATGGTCTTCAATGTCTGGCAGGAAGAAGGTTTGAAGAGGTCATCGTTTTCTTTTCAAGACAAATGTGATATGTTGCTTCCCTGCTGTAGTGAAAGGGTTTCTAATCTACTTGTCATTGTGTATCTTTGGTAAAGTATTCACATGTCACATCATTCAGAGGACCCAGGTGTTCTTGAATACAAAGTTTTATTTCAGATGTGGGTCCTGGTAAGGAATCTGTCCAAGCACGTAGAGATTATAGTTCTGTAACTTGCAGACACTCACAAGAGCATCCGAAAAAAAATAGAAAGAAAGAAACAAGACAGCTTTTGTTTTGTTGCATCCTGTGGGTTGCACAGTGCTGGAATGCCCTTATGAACTTCAGCTGAGTTGCTTCTGTGAGGCAGAAACTTCTGATAAATTAACTAGTCTGGTTATATAAAGGGTTATCACAGTGGTCATGCAGTCTGAATAGGTGATTTGATAGGGGACTTTATGCTTCAAACAGTGTTCAAAACTGGTATCAGAGTTGTCTTATAAAGTCAGTATGTTTCTTAAGAAAGAAAAAACTGTCATTTTCTGTGCAGAACAGGTGCACACTTTGTATTCTGCCTTAACTACAGCCTCTGTTACAGTCCTTGCTGTTGTTAGACCTTTTTTTAATATATGTAGCTTGTGTCCATTATGTGGTCAGGGATTTGTGTTCCAAATTTTAGATTATCAGTGAATCTTTCACCCTCGTGCTTGAGCCTGCCCAGCCGTTTTCTAAGGATGTGTCCATTAGCTGCAGCCTTGCTTTTGTTCTTGTAGAGGGACAAACACAGAGTAGAAGTAGTCACTCAGCAGTCCAGCTGAAATCTACCCAGAGTAGAGTTGGTTTACTGAGAAAGTTACATCAGTGATTTGATCAAGCTTAACTTCAAATAAATGGTTTCTTAAACTTGAGAAAGCCAGTGTTTCATTTTTATTCATGTCATGGTTCTGCATTGTAGTTTTGTAGATGAATCTGTTCCATAACTGGTTGATCAGAGAATATGCATGACAACAGTGAGATACCTGTGTGTAAAAACTTAAATGTAGTGTTTGTGATTCCCTTTTCAGTATAACGTGAGGGAAGTACACTATGAAGAGACTGCAGGCACTTTGCATTTATGCTGGGCACTGCATTCCTTTTTTCGCTATGTGGCATGTTAATTTATGTTGGAAAAATTCCACTGACTTCTCATTTAGATACGGTCTATTTGGTGTCCAGATGTTGCTGGCAGCTGGTTTGTTGTTTTCATTGGCAAATACCTTACAGGAAGTGTTACACTGGGAATGCTTATAACATGGGTACTCATTTTATAAGGAAGCCCCATTCCATTTATTTCTGGGTATATTTCATGACAGTCCATATTTTTTTCTTGTTTTCCTTTTTTTCTTCTTTTTTTTTTTAAACATCATCCTTTGTTCACACTGCGGCTGGACTGCAGCTCATCTCTTTCATTCTCTTTAGTCCTCAGGTGCATGCTGCCATGTTCAGTTGATGGTTGATGAGAATCCCTGAAAGACTGAAAATTAGCAGACAGAAAATAAAAGGAAATGATGGCTGCTTTTTCTTCCCTCTTCTCAGCTCAGAACTTCACTGTGATGCAGAGTGACCAGGTGCCTCTAGTGCTTTCAGATTTTTTTTTAGTACTCTTCTATAAAAACTACTGCAATAATTGTAAGCTTTAGCATATCTTTTCTCCTTGTTGCACAATCGGGCCTTAAAAAGTGGTGATGTTTGTCATTTTATGGAATTGTACTGAGTTTCTGTTCTTCTCTTTACCTCGTCACTTTCCTCACTCTATAGAGGTTGCTCCGCTTCTGCTTCAAATTAGCTGAACCTTCAGAGTTGAGCAGTAAGGGTTGCAACCCTCGAGCAAAATCATGCTTATTCAAAACCCTTTCCTCAAGTGCACAAGCTAAGGAACTTGGAATGACTGGGAAAGGAAATAGTTGAAAAACAAAGGGAAAGTTAGGTAAGGAAGAATTGTTTTTGAGACGGGTATAGGGCATTCCAGAAAAGCAGATTGTAAAAATAGTGTCAGAAAGTTGGTTTTTTTTTTTCTCTTCTGATATTCAGATTTCTAATGACAAACCCTGATCAAAATGATATATCTTCTATAAGATTCTGTACAGCCAGAACTAGCAGTTATTTTTGGCCATCAGTCTCAGAGGAGAGGATGATGACTAACAGCTTACCTGGGTACAACAGTCTGTATTTTCCTTGTTTTTCTCAATACTTGCTGTACAAATGTGCCAAAGTATTTTTGTGTATCTTTTTTATCTTTCTGTGGTTTTCTTATTTCAAAAAACAAAAACCATTTCTGTTGTCTGTGTGAAAGAGAGACATTTTTGCTTGTCTCAGCAAAAACTATATCATGATACATTAAAAATGATGTTCAGCTGAAATGGAATGCAGTAAGTTGCCAAGCGGTGTTAAAGACAACACCCGAAAAAGCAAACAGTTACAACCTACATGAGTTCCCGTGTAATGTACTTAGTGTGTAGTTCTTAAGAAATAAATGGTGTCGTTTAGACATACTGATTGTTCCTGCTGATGTAATTTTCTGCAGATATTCAGTTTTAGGAATTAGGAAATGCACTTTTGACTTCTCTGTGTTGAGCAAATAGATTCCACACCCCCTCTGGGCCCCCCTCACCTCTTCAAGGTACAATAGAATATAAGTACAAATGTCTGTCTCATGTTCACATTGACCCAAAGTCAAAAAAGCTTCGTAATACCCTGGGTTGAAAGTCCCTCTGGGCTCTGTCAGCGCTCTTTCTCTAGCAGATGAGTTCTGTCCCTTTCTCTGAATCTAGGAAACTGTTTCCTCCTTTTTTCTCGCATGCTCCGGGAATACTGTCCTGAGGAGACCATCAGCCAGCAGAGTTGGCATGAGGCTGCTCTGTCTGGCTGGTTGTACAGTCGGCTCTCCTGAAGTGGAGTCCCTTCTACATTAAGTGCTTGCAGAGTGGGATTAAATCTGGACTGCAGCTAACAATGATCTCAGGCAGGCCAGGTGACTGCTGTCGTACTAAGGCACTTAAATGCTAAACTTTGCAAGCAGTAGTTTTTGTTTAATGAGAGATCTTTCTTCTGTCATTTGAAGGTGTGTCAAATGGGCTGTTGAAGCAGCGTCACCATCGCTTGAGGGGATAGAAGTGCTTACTTGGGGGTTTTGTGGGGTGGAATTTTTTGTTTTAATGATTTAAAATAAAGATAAAAATATCAATTATCAGATGCATTCACCAGCCAAAACTAACCACTGAATGACATATGCAGATGGTAATCTGTGAAGACAGGTGGTGTCTGACACTTGCATTTTTGTTTTCAGTTGAGGCAGGAACAATTTTCAGCAAGGGATGGGGGACAGCATTGAAGTGGTTAGGAGGAATAGGTGCTTGGTCTGGGAAAATATGTGATGGAAACATTCCTGGGTGATACTTAGGCAAGGAGGGAAACAAGATAGGAAAGAGGAGGAAAAAAAAGCCCTAAAAAACCAGAGGAGTATACTTCTCTCTATCTGTCATAATCTGTGCTCTTCTTTCCACACCAGTGGATCTAATCTCACCACTGTGAAAATTTGATTGTCCTATAAATAAAACTTTTTATTTTTAAATGTAAACACTGTATGAAGTCATTAATCTCTTGTAAATGCTTGTGGCAGCTTAGAATTAGAGAGAGTACTTTCAGGAATTTTTTTGCATACAAATAAATCTGTCAGGCTGTCACATTTAAGACTCTTGACAACTCACATTTGACTGATACCACAAATTATGAGGGCCTGATCTTTGAGCTGAGTTAAATCCAAGTGGTGTTTGTTTGTTTGTTTGTGAGAGCAGCATTGTGTTCATTTCAGTCCAGTTGTTGTCCAGGCCTGAGGATTGATTTGGTGAAGACCTGGACTAACTGTTGACTTATTAAAGCTCGAAAGCAAGTTTAGAGTTTGCTGAAGCCATTGTATTTGACATGGTCAGGAAAGCGTATAGTAGCATCTAAACAAGAAAAATACAGGATTGTGGTAGAGGAGAAGACATCATGTATAATTCCAGCAGTAGTTTGTAAGTTTTCTGCCTGTAGCTACCAGTCAGAACAGTTCTTCGACCTGCTTGGCAGTTCCGTGAGAGTTTCTTGTTAGCACTGGCTTTCATGCTGAGCATTTCTGTTTTCCACGTGTTTCCCAGATGGATGTGCAGACATTATTTGGCTCTCTTCCAACCCTTCTCTTACCTGCTGGTGCATGTGTGTTGCTTTGTTCTGTCTCCTTCCTTAGTGTTGACATTTTTGAGCCCTTGTTCTGATTACTTTTGTTTCAACTATTCTTATATACATAAGGTGTTCTTTATGTAACTGAAACTTATCTGAAGCACCTTTCTTCTTTGTTTTTTTTTAAATCTTTTTTTATTTGGTCATGACCTGATTGGGAGAAGTGATTCCATCTGATGTGCCACAGATTACACAGTATGGGCACAGTATTTATGGGTGGCAAATATAATTTAAATTTGTTGGGAATCTGCTGTTAGGATTGTGCATAGCTTGTGATCTCATGATAGAAATGCTGAGTGACAGTTGGGATTTTCCTTTGCTTTCTTGCTTTCCACATTCCAGATTTGTTTGAGAGGAGATGATCATAGAACCACTGGAATTACTTTAATCAGACTGTGACATTGACCCTGGTAATGGTATTTGTTTGTTGCAGCTGCAAGATGCAAGGAGCAAAAGTACAAATATTTAAGGGTCCACTGGAGCCATTGCAATGTTGTTAAAGAGTCAGTGAAAGTCTTCAGTTGGTGTAACTTTATGTTTTTTTCCTACAAATTTCTGCAAACGCATACTTTGTCTTTCCCGAACTGTTGCAATTGTTAATACAATACCAATGTAAGTTTTCTTTGGCTATGAGGACATGTCCCAGGCAATGTGATATTTTTGGGGTTATTTTAGTAATGGAAAACAGGTTGTAGAAATTGCTTGATGGTTTGGTCTAGTTACCGAGTTCAATTAATACTCCACTCCTTGGTAGTGCTTAGCTTTGACAGCTTCAGAAGAAGAAATCTTACAGCAGTTACACAGAGTTTTTCTCTTTGGAAAATACTGCTTTAACTTCCTCAGTAAGGAAGGTGTAGACTACTTATTGTTCTTCTAAAAGCATGAACGTTTACATGTTTTGAGTTTATTCCTCCCACACCCCTTTCTCAAAACAGCTTTCACTTCGTTTCTATTAGGAAGAAGGCTAACACGAATTTGAGCTATTTGTGTCCATGTCCTTCCTCAGCCATCATTTTTGGATTCGCATCACCTCACTTCAACTAGATTTGACTGAGAATCAGAAATGTCAGTGGTTGTTGTATTTGCATGGTTTTTTTAAAAAAATCAGTAAGTCAAAAGAGGCCTTGAAGAAATAAATCCTTGGGGGAAAAAAACTGAAGCATTGTCCTTTCCATTGTTTAAGGGATGCTAAAGCTGTCCTATAGAAACATCCAATCCTCTTTGACTAGAAGACTGAACCACTGCAGTGTGGCAAACCATTCCATGGACATTCTGAACATTTTGTCAAGAGTAATATTGATACGGGAATAAAAAACAGCATGTGTATTTCCATTACTTCTTGTTGTTTGTATTCTCAAAGGGGTGGGGCAGGGAAAGGATGAACCAAGGAGGTTGGATACCATTGTGTGGAACTAAATGAATTGTACAAGTAAGAGCAGCTGGAACAGAGAAATGTGATGCATGTTGCTGCTGAATGCAGAGGAGAGAATTTGTGTTACTGTAAAATACTAATTGCCAAGAGGAATTTATTTTCAGTTCTGACACTGTTTTTTTGTTTTAGGTCCTATATAATATGATTGTAGAAGTGCCTCGTTGGACTAATGCAAAAATGGAGGTAATTAGGAAAAAGACCTTGATTATATAGGTATTTATGGAAGTTATGACAATGCAGTGGCTTCCAATAGTCTGAGTTTAATCACAGTGTGGATTACTCTTTACACATAAAATCTTCTCTTTCAGAAAACTGATTTGAAGTCGTGCATACAGACACTTTCCTTGCAGTTATAAAAAGTGTCTTCTTTACAATCCTCTGACTGGAGGGTGCAACATACCTGCAGCAGAGTCCTGAAGTGCTGACTTTGAGGATGTTGTCCAGCATTTTAGTCTTACATTTTCTTGCTTATGGAGCATTCCACTCAGGATTTAATTCATCATTTCCATTGTATAGTATGCTAGGCCAAATCCTGACAAATGGAGTTGCAAATAAAAAAGCATTTCCTTGTGACAAAAAAAAAAAATTACTTGGGGACCTCACTGATTGAAAATATCTCCTGCAGGGAGATATTTTACAAATAGAGCTTCATCTGTAGTGTTTGTGAAACAACACATCTCACCAGGATATGTCTTATCTTTCTGAACACTTTTATTAATCTTAGGGATGTTTCCCAGCTGCTTTAAAGGAAGCTTGTGGTTAGGCTGTTAACTATTTTAATTATTGAAAATAATACCAAAGAACCTCCCCAACCTGATATTTCATAATTTTGTTCTCTCCCTGATGACAGAAAATTATTTTGAACTGTGTCTACTATCACGGTTGTTATTCTGCAACCAGGGTTACCTTAGATATTTACCTTGTATTTTAAACTGATGATTTATTGTGGAAGCTGCGTTTTCTTTCATAGAGTTTTCCTTTGACAATTCTACTTGAACTCTTTGCCTAAAGCTCACGTTCTCTCCTTCCTCTTCTGTTGGCACATTATGTCAGGGTTGGAAAAGTTTACTGTCCTGTTAGGTTCAGAAATCTGTGGTGTTTACACTCTTCCGGCTTGATAGAGGAGACTAGATGTAGTTCTCTAACGTTTAACTTCTAATATACCTGAAATTTCCTGCATCAGTTTTTAAGGCAGTTGTCTTGCCATGCCATTGTGTCCTGCCACTCCTTCAGTCCAGACTGTGGTAACCTGCTAATACCTTGCCTGTATCTCTGTGCTGAGATTCCCTCTTGTGAATGGAGATTGTAGGAAATTAAACCTTGCCTTAGAGTGAATGTTACCGACTGTTACCTCCCCAGTAACCTCTTCTGCTCATCACCTTGTTGTATTTCTGTTGTTCTTCCCTTGATTTTACTAAAGGGGCTTTTCATGAAACTTTTGTCTGCTGCTGGCAGTCACTCGTCTTTGTCTCAGTGTCCATTTCTGAGCTCTACTTCTGTCAGTGTCCCAGGTGGCATATTTAAGGTCTTCACTGTTAAGTTGTGACCAGAAGCAAGTAGAATTCAGTGTGAAACCAGAATGTGTGAACCATCATCTGAACTCTTGGGGAGGGTTTACTTGTGGAATAAGTATGTCCTCTTTATTGACAGGTTGCTGTGGTTCAAAAAGGTAGAACTCCTTGGGGATGGCTTTGTAACCAAAGTGAGAGAGGTGCTTTAGGTAAATGACAGGGATGTAAAATGAATATGGGCTAAGGGATGTATTCTTATGCATGGAAGCTGTGCACCACCTGTGCCAGTATAACCACTTCAGCTGGTAACCAATGTTTTGCCATTCAGATGAGTGTTTGTAAGCAAGAGCCAAGCTAACATGGATTGGACTGTGGTGTGTAGTGTCAAAAGGATGGTTACGGTGAAATAGCCATGGTAGGTAATTCGTATGGCAGTGGGTTTGTAGTTGAGGTTTTGGGAATGATGATACTGTTCAGCTTCTGTCCTTCTGAGAGTACTTCTTTGGGATTAAGAATGCTCTCTTCTAATGCCAGCTTAATTTGTTCCAAATCTGTGTTAAGTCGGCATTTGGTGACTGTGGAGAATTTGTGCTCACTAAAAAGAATTTGTATGCTGAAAGGTGTTGGAAATAAAGGATGTTTGCAATAGGAGAGCAAGGAAGAGAGGGCAAGAAGAACATGGAACATTTCCTCTCTGAGTGTCAAAGTCCCTGTTGTCAGAAGAACTTGTGCCACCATTTGCATGTCTGTTGAACTTGTACTCTAAAGTGCAAGAGCTTCTGACTTAAGTTCCTTTCAGTATTTATGTTTGACCATGACAGTCTCCTTATAAATTTATTACTTTCTCTTCTGGATTTCATTTTTTTTCTTGCACACTTTACAGCATTATTTAAAACCTTAATAAGCTGCTTTTTGAATATGACCCTTGAGATTCAGACTGAGGCTATTGTACTTTTAATAATTCTCAAACCACAAGCATGTGCCTGCCAGATGGATTTTTCTAACTGGTTGGGTATGGAATGAATTGCTTTCCATTTTATCATTCTCCTTCTCTCTCTCTCCCCCTCTCCACCCCCGCCCTTTTTCACGATCTGCTTAGATTGCCACTGAGGAGCCGTTGAATCCCATTAAACAAGATATAAAGAAAGGGAAGCTTCGATATGTGGCAAATATCTTTCCTCACAAGGGTTATATATGGAATTATGGTGCCCTCCCACAGGTAACATTTTTGTTATAATGGTGAAAGTTTTCTGTCTTCTGTGTAAATTGCCTTGTAAATCTTGGATGCTGCCTGAATGCAAATCAGCTGCAAGAGGGTTGCTTCTCTTGGATAGATTTGTAAATTAGGATTTTTTTTTTATGTTGAACTTTATTGTGTCCATAAATTTTTATCAGAATTTGGGTGTGGAACTAAATCTGAGCTGTGTTTCAGGAAGGAGTTAAATGGTCAAGAAATCTCAAGTCTGTAGTCTGTCTCTGTGCTGTAGTGACAGGCTTGAACTGTCATGGTCTGCCATTCAAGAATACTTTGTCAAGTAGCTCTTTCCTGCTTAAACAAGGCATTTTTAAACTCATTTAGGATTTTCATGTGCTGCAGCATAAATTTTAATTGGGATTTCTTAATATCTTTAGCAAAGAACACAAGGGCTGTTCTTTTTTAGATTAAACCTCAACTGCCTTACTTAACTTTTCTCTGAACTGTGAGACTTTACTGATCAGGATGCATTCAAAACTTGGAGCCTTGAAAAGCCCAATTAATGGATGAAATTTTGAGTGTAATGAAAAGTTTTAAGCTTTTTTCATGTCTGTGAATAACCTATTGGACTTAAATTAGAACTGAAGAATATGATGGAGCTTGAAGAGTGGTTTATTTTCTTTACACTTAACTGTATAAGCACTGAACATTGAGCCCTGAAAACGGAGAGGGCTGGAAATAATTGTAATTTTTATTTTTTAATGTATTAGAATATTTGCTGTCATAGCAGAAGCTGCTCTGCTGTCCAGAGAACAGCCAGTGAGCTTTCCTTTTAACCTAGAGGTGAAGAGGTGAAATTGGGCAGAAAAGTTATACTGATACAATGTAGCCTTAAATAAAAAGCCCTTTGGAAGAGTATTGGAAAAATAAACAATTTTGAGGTGGAGTTATGATCATGGACAGCAGGAGCTAACAGCATAGCTCCTTGGGAAAAAAAAAAAAGGCTTTCTAAAATCTTTTCAGCAAAACTTCATTGGACTTAAAATTGTTAACAGAAAAGCTTCTCAACCATAGAATGAGTTACTCATTACTTGCCAGTAAGAGTAAGAACAAGTACTGTTTTAGTAATTAAATTAGTATAACTTGGCTAAGATTCCTTGCTTGTACAGTGCTAAGAGCAGGGGTTTAAACTTGCCCTTGGAGAAGCTTCTTTGGTCTTAAGCGGTTCACTGTTCTTGGGAATGTACACATCTCAAAATATTAAGAAATACTTCATACCCAAATCTGAAAACTTTAAAAAGCTTGTTGGGTTCTGACAAATCCATGCCTAGGAGGGTGGTTAGCTCAAAGCCTCCATGTTTTTGAAAACAATGTATGTTAGTGTCATGGTATTTGAAGAGTATAATGAAAATGTAATTGTAAGATGTCCTAGCTTGATCCCATAATCACTAGTAACTAGAAAAATCCGTATTCAGGGTCCTCTGGTGCCTTAATCACTGCAATTGGGTAAAGTGTATCTGTTGAGTCATGGATGCAGTTAATATTTTTGTTTCTGTGTCCTCAGTAATCCTCATGTTACTTGTCCTGAGTGTGAGTTACTCAACGTCAGTCCATTGGCTGTTTGTTTGTTTTTTTCTTCGCCCGTTGAGCAAGCCTTTTCTCAGAAAGCTGATGTTTTTATTGATGTTTTTATTAATCTTAGTAATCTAGTGGTAAGACAAGTTACGATTCCAGTTTAGTTCATAACTGATAGTTCTCTTTCCTTTGGCAGACCTGGGAAGATCCAAACCACACGGATAGCATTACAGGATGTTGTGGGGATAATGATCCTATTGACGTTTGTGAAATAGGTGCAAAGGTTTGTCTTTATTGGGATTAATTTAATTTATCAAGGTTAACTTAATAATTTGGTAACAACTTCTGGAAGACAAGGTCAGATGGAAAATGAAAAAAATGGTAATAGTGTTAGGGGCTGATGAAAGTATAAACAGAGGATCTAAGGAGGGAATAGGTAAGGAAATTGAGGATTTTTAAAAAGGAGGAAGCAAAGAATTGGTAAAGTCTTTGTAGCTGATAAAAGGGAAAATAAGAAAACACCATCCTGAAGTTCTGTGGCTGGACATTGAATTTTGTGTGAGGTAGGAGGGAGTTAAGATTTTTGGGGAAGGAAAAGATTTATTTCTTTTCCCCCTATTAGCAGTATTGGAGCTATGAACAGGTTGTTGAAAAATGAGGAAGTATGACAGCCTTAGCACATTAAAATTACAAGGTCAGACCCACAAAGGAGGTAGGTTTGAGTTTACTCATGGGTGCAAACAGAAGTAGATCCTCTTCTAGAGAAGACAGGAACCTGTTGCCATGTTGCAGATTTATGAGTCACAGAGTGGCTGGATGAAAAAGAGGTGCAGAAAACAGCATTAGTAGGTCAAAAGAAAAGGTTTAGCTCACTGAAAGAAAAATGTACATATCTAGAGGCAGCGAAGAATGGAGCAATGCTGTGGTATCACAAATGAGGTTATGAAATGGATGAGTTTGGAAGAGGGATTTCTTTAGGTAAGGGGAAATTTAATTAGTGACCTCAGTGAAGGTGGTCACTGATTATTTGAGGTGAGGAGCCTAAAGGTGAATTTCAAGGGATCCAGAAAGAGTTTCAAAGAGAATATCATCTGGTAGGGAGAAGGTTTCTAAGATAATGGAAAAATAGTTGTGCTGGTATTTCTGTGGAAGGGCTGTGTGTTTATGTGTATATATTGGAGTTTAGAGGAAGGAACAGCAAGAGATAAATTTGGACCATGAGTTGAGAAAAGTAGAGAGTCAAGAGACAGGAATAAGTTAAAAAATGAGTATGAGCTACTTTTGATTTGCAGTTTGGGGTGACGGTCAAGAAATTGGGGGGTAACTAGGGTAAAAAGGAAGGAAATCTTTTCTAGCTTCTCATGTACTTAAATGCTGACTAGAGGATTGACAGTTGAAGAATAGTAATGGTAGGAGAAAGGCTAGAAATGTTAAATACATGTGTGCTGGGTTTGCAGATCTGTCTTGCAGTACTGCTATATCTGCTGGTCAAAAATGCAGTAAAACTACTTTTTTTGTAAGGTAAAGGAGAACTTCTTTGTGGTCTTTTCCAAATCTTTGTGACATGTTCTGTTTCAGGTTCGTTCTTCTGGTGAGATTGTTCAGGTGAAGGTTTTGGGTGTTTTAGGTCTTGTTGATGAAGGAGAGACAGATTGGAAGATAATTGCTATCAGTGTGGATGACCCAGAAGCTCATAAAATCCATGGCAAGTATTTTTATCTTTTTTAATGCCAGTTATGTCAGCAGCTTGCACAGTAGAATGGTACCTGAGTTTAGGCCACTCAGGACAAGAAGAGGCACACAGTGGAAGGGCAAGACTCTTCTTTTATTGTTCTAGTTAAGTCAGGTGCTTCCTTCAAGGAGGGCATATGTGGTTTCACACTAAACCTTTTTGAAATGGTTTACTTGGATTTTCAAGAGGACCTGTCATACAGAAAGTCTTTTGACTTCTGAAACACAGCTGGCTTAGAAAGTGACCTCCTAAAATTACAGGCTTATCTCCTGTGTAATAGTGAATATTTACCCACTTGCATTATGTAGCACACTGCTATTTTCCTTGCTGAAAGTGTTTGTTTCTTTTATATTTGCAGGCATTGTGTTGCATTCTGAAAAGGGTGTATATTTCCAATACTTTGTCACTTATAATTGTGTTACTTACAGGATTTGTTGCTTAGCGTGTTTCACCTTTTAGCTTTAAAATTTGCGAAGTAAACTGCTAATGCAGCTCACCCTAATATCACCCTAACATCCCCCTAGCTGTGCAGGAGGAAATATCCTGTTCAGACTTATCTTCCCTGTTCCATTCTTCTGGCATCGAAATGAAATTCAAATACTGAAATGTGTCTATGTGAATAGCACGTGAGATCTGATTTTCCTTGAAGATGTGTTAAAACTGCAGGGAAGTAGGTCTTTACAGCACAGGTAAAGTGCAGCTTTTCTCTGGATAAATGGAGGTTCACTTCCTCAAATGCAGTGTTTGGGAATCATGAGAATTAAGTGAGGAGGTTTGTCTAAGAGGGATTGTTATGAGACCAAAACCCATGTATGTGTATATATATATAATATATATATACACAATCAATACCCATCAGGTGTGTACAATCAGAGTCTGCTCTTTGTTGTTTGGGAGCACCAAGGCACAGAGTGGCCTTTCTATAGGAGTAGTGCTATCCAGTAGTTTTTTAAAGGAATTATGTTTCTCAGCCATTGAGGCTTTTTCCTGGTTTCCGAATGTAAAGTATGTCACTGGACTAGCCCTTCATTCTCAGTTTTCTTGCAGTTTTCTTGCAGGTTGCTTTCACATGGAGAATACTTGACTAGTGGGGAAGGAAGGGGAGAAGAGGAGATGAGGAAAAGGAAACTCTTGGGTTGATGCTGATTAAAATCGTTGGGCAGATGAATTACTACATAGTGTTTACGACTCTTTAACTGCTTTGATAGTTAGAGATTAAGAAGTTCAGCTTAAGGAAATAGTAAGTAATAGTTTGCTGTTAATGTTAGTATCAATTTAAACCACTCTGTAATGTGCAGCGAAATGCGTTTCAGTAGTTAAAACGCAAGTAATTAGCCCTTCATTTCTAGACACTATTCTGTTTAAAGTCTTACCTTTTTTACCCATTTCTGAGAGAATGTAGTCAGAAAATTGGATGAAAGAATTTAAAAGGAGTATACTAAGTCAGTGCAAAACTGTGGCAGTTTATTCCAGTATTATTTATTATTTTGGATTTAAACATCCTCTGCTGGTTTTTTGGTTGGTTGGTTTTAATTTGGTAGCCCCCCCCCCGCCCCGGCAATGATTTATGGCAGTTCTGTTATAGCTTTAGTTCGTTTGGGAGTGGGGGTGTAGGAGCTTTAGTCTTATTTAGAAGTAAAAAAAAAAGGGGAGAGAATGGGCAAACCACTGCCTGCAGTTGGTTCTTGGGTGCCTACTTTCTTATCAGAAAATATGTGCAAAACTTTGAGAACTGTCTTGAGATACAGAGAAGTGCAGAAATATTTATCCAATTTAATATGATTTCCCTTTGGGATTGGAGTTGCAGCCTAGGATTTACAAAAGAAAGAAAAGGGGGGAAAAAAAGCCCCCATCTGCTTTCACAAAACATGACTGGCTTGCAGTGTTTAACAGCAATCATTCTTCTGTCTGAAAACAAACAAATCTGTTGGAGCCGGCAGTACAATATGTCCTTTTATACTTGTTTTTCCCCCTTCCCAAAGTTGTTAATTATTTCAGCGTAAAGGGATGGCAGCTACAGATAAAACTGGTCTCTCCTCGGTAATTGACGTGCTGCTGTGTTATGGAGGTGGTCTCCTGGGGGAGATGAGACTAAGTGCTGCCTTCTAATCCTGTTCGGTCATTTTTGTATCATTTGTTAAACATTTCCAATTGGACTGAGAATCATCACATTTGCTTTCAGCTCAGTATGTGCACAGCCCCCAGTGAACATTTGGAAAAGATAATTCCGAGACACCAGAGTGGTGATTAGTCGCAAGCCCCATCCTGAGCCGGCGCAGTGTGTTAACTCCTCTTGCCGCATTAAGCACATCCCAGGTACTCTGTATATTCTCCTTCCGGGATCGTGAGCGTTCTCATAAGTGCCATTGATTTTTCTGAGACTTCACAGAACTTCGAACTGAGCAGTCCCAACTTCTGAGTGGTTCTCATTCATAGCACTCCACTGTTCTGTGTCCTGCAGGCATTTATTGATAAATACTGGTTTAAATTGGAAACCCCGCCTAGAACTCTCTCTTTCACACAGAGCAATGAGAAACTCTAATTTACACTGACAATACCCAGGAATGATTAGCAATGCTTAGCACCTCTTCAAGTGGGAACTGCGTCATCAGTGGGAATAACTGGGGTTTAGTGTCGTTTTGGACTGATTTTGGAAGGCAATCTGTTTGAAATAATAGCACTTAATTCTGATGGGCGTGGGGACAATCTCACACCAAATACAAGCTGTATGCAGATAGCTGTGTGAGAAGGTTTCTTTTAGACTAAAACTAGACATCTTCAGATTTATTTACTGGCTATTGTCTTTCTGCCTAGGCAGTTGCTAGGCAGATGGCCATTAGTGGACCGGCACAGTAACTTGAGACCAAGCAACTCTGAGAAAGGACCTAAAGCTCCTTTGCAGACTGGAACACTAAATCTTGGTGATGTAATAGCCCTGGTTGATTTTTTTATTATTATTAATATTTTTGTTGCATTTTGGTTGGTTTGGTTTTGGCTTTTTTTCTGTGAAATAGTAGCCAGGAGTAGAAAGGCTGCTTATCTGGTTACCTCATAATTTGGATTGAACTTAAAATATTGGAGTTTACATGCATATCTGATGTGCTTTACTAGGTTGAGGCCGTAAAGGAGGAGTAATATTTTCATGCTGTGATTTGGTCTAAATGTATGTTCTTCTTCATGTTGGCCAAGAGTTTTTAAAAGTCACTGGCAACTGAAGCAGGAATTGTGTTTGAAGCAGCTTATGAAGAGTCTGACTCTCAAAAGGGCATCTTGCCTACCTTCAGCACATTGGACTAGTCATGTATGCTGGGTGGCATTTCGGAGATGTTTTACTGGCCTGGAATCTTAGCAGCCATTTTTTGCTACTGCCTGTGGAAAGGTGTCTGGATGTATTCAGCAGCAGTTGGTGATATCTGCTGGCTTTGTTACTCTGCCTTTTGCTGGCATTGGTGTAGTTAACTGTGCTGTGTCGCCATACTGCTTTTACAAAGTGCATCTCAAGATAGGGTAAAGTGATGAAACCCTAAATGGCAAAACCAAAGTATATTGTATATATTGTTACAAGACCCTTCCTTGCATGTGAATGTATTTATATGCAGAGAAGCAGCAGAGGCCCGTAAAACCTTTGTTGTGGATTTGTGTAAGCACTCAGTATGAGAAATTAATTATCCGTACCAAGGCTCCCCTCCTACCCCCTGCTCAAAATACACCAAATGCCTTTATATGGAATTAGCTGCTGCTTCCTGTAAATGTTTATAAGATGTTATTAAAAACATATGTCCTCTCTTCCCACAGACCTTGTTTAGAAAGCTTGCTGCAAGCATGTTGCTTTAGCTTTGCTTGCAAGAAGCAGCATCTGTTGTACTAAAAATGGTAGTTTTGTACAAATGCTTTTGTTGCTCTCTTTTGTAAAGCCAGATAGAAGTGTGATCTGTGTTCGCATTGGCTCACTCCCTTGACAGAGAGCTAGCAGCACTTCTTTGTGCCAGCCTCTAGAGATTTTCCTTGTTGAGACTAAACTGCAGCCCTTAATGTGATTAGCCATCTCTTTTTAACCCTTGGTGCTTAACTTTGGTGTCCAGAAAAATAAGACCTGTGGTTTTATGTAGGCAGCATAAAGAAAAAACCTCCTGGAGCCCGGTGGGTACGTGCTGGCTGGTACCTGCGGCAGCCTGGCCTTTGCACTCTGTCATTTTGAGCAGGGCTTGCTTGCAGAGGTGAACTGCCATAGTTTCATGGGCCATGTACATGCTTGCTGCTCCCACACCTGCTTAGCCCCTTTTGACATCAGCGTAAATATATCACTCTGAGGGAAGGTAAGAAGTCAGGGTCAGAAAAAAGTGTCTTAATAGCATTTGCAGAAATGACATATAAGTTGGTTTTGGTTTTTTTTTTTTAATTAAAATAATTTGCAGCTATCTTCTATAGATGTCAGTGCAGTAAATCATGGTACTTCTTCTTCTGATCCTTTCTTTTACCTTTCTTTGCTTACTCTTCTGTTTTCTGAGTATGTTTTTATCCTTTTCCCTCTGATGTCCCAAAGAGGCTGTTTGGATTTCAGAGTGGAAGACAAGCTGTCTTTCAAGTTTTTCTGTGGTGACTTTTAATGGACTGATCAGGTGGCTGTTGAGTGATGCGAGAGCTGCTGTTTTCCTTTTATCTTGTACTATGTGCTGACTCCACAGCAACAGGATCATTTTTTTTGTTTGTTTGTTTTGTTGCATTGTTGCACTTTATTCTGTTGCTTGCCACCAACTCCCACTATAATACAGATGTTTTGGGACTTTTTTTTTCCTTCAAGCATTTAAGCTTTGTTTGATGCTCAGTAGCTGTTCTTTATAGTAAAGAGTAGTGAAGTGAAGCACAGGGATGAAGGAGAATAACTTGTCAGGAACCAAGGAAATAAAAGCAGCCAATGCTTGTCTTCTTAAGTCCTCAAAACCAGAATATTCAGCAGCCATATAATGCTGTAGCCTGATTCTGTTTAGTCATTTTACCTAGGCAAGGTATTTTCTGGTAAAAGAGAGTGTGAAATTCAGGGAGATAATTCTGTCCATGAAGATGGTCATCCCTGTCATAAGGAAGTAAAGTCTGTCCCGAAGCCTATCCTAATCTTTGGGTCCTTTAGATAAATTTAAATCTTATAAATAAGGGCCAACAGATGAGAAGGACCAAGTGTCAGATAGTAGACAGTAAAGCATTTTTGATGAATAGTTTTTATGGGAATAGGAAGCAAATAATCAAGTAGGGAGAATGGAGAAGCAGAGTTAGGAGAGACATTTGCTGGAACAGGAACCAGAAAAAAGGAGCAGCAGTGTGAGAAAGTGTACTTGAATTTAAGTAGTGTCTGGAGATGGAGATCTGGAGTTTGTCTACTGCTGAGAGCCAAGGACATTGCTGCAGCAGCCTGGTTTGCTTTACAGACTTGAGGAGACACTGTCTCTTCAACAAATGCTATAAATTGTGAATTCAGACCTCAAAAGAGGAGGAGATGACAAGGGTTCAAGTTGGAGGGGGGATATTCTTTTGCTTGGACAGAACAGGAAGATACACTGGCGCCCTGAAACCGATTTGAATTGGAGCTGCAGTTTTATTAATGCCCAAGATCCCACCCTTTTCTAAATCATTCCTTCTGGTTGGTATTGCCCACCCATCCTAGTGAAATGCCTCTTGTGCTCTTAAACACGTATTCCAGCCAGAAGACCTGCCTCTAGCACAGCCTTATATGCCCTTGCTTTTTTCTGGGATTCTGCCAATGCAACTCCCTAATCTCCTGCAGACAGATGGCCAGTATCCAAGTTCAAAATGTGTTTTACTCTGAGTCCATAAACACGTAGCCCTATTAAGTGTGTGCAAAAGCAAAAATTTGCATGGGGTTATTCAAAGTTTTATGCTTTATTCTTTGGGTTTTGTGTAATGCAGTGGAATTTGGGAGTGGCATCTATCAGATGCTTATGAATACTCAACATATCTTCTCACAGAGGTTTGGCCTGGCAGTTCAGTCCACGTGTCATCTCTCATGGTGGCCTACTGAGAATTGAATGGTCTGTAGCACAAGACCTTTCCTCCTCTCTTACTACTCTCTTTAGAAATACTTTATTGCCTTTGTTCAGGTTCACGATGAAATTTTGAAAAGATACTTCAAGATGGAAAGCACGTGAATGGGTGTCAATTCCGTGGACTAAACAACTCTGAAAATCTGGTTTTTAGGACTGGGTAGACGGAAGAGTATCTTATCAGGAATCGCTGCCAATCAGCAGATGTCACTGGATGAGGCATATCTATGGGAGAAGAGAATGAAGTATCCAAGCAGTATAGAGAGAGGGCATGAGGGAGTAAAGAATGGAGACCTGAGCGAGTGACTTGCAAAACAGTAGAGAAGGAGAGTAACACCATGGAAGGTGGCCTGAGCAGAGTGAGGTTATGAAATAGCTGGAAGACTACAGCAATAAAAAGTCAGCTCCCATTTCCCTCAGAAGTGACTGTAAGAGGGAAACAGAAAGATTACACCACCTACAAAGTACTTGGTTTCTGGAAAGGACAAAATCCTTTATTGTATCAAAATCAATTAGAAAAGTAGTGAAAGCTTTTCCACGTAAACATTAATTTGCTAATGGGTTGATAGGACCACCCCACTGCAAGTGACAGAAGTGATGGTAGTCTCAAAGGACAAGCCAGTAAAATTTGATTTGCACAGCAGGTAAGGATTTAAGATCATGAGCTGCGTCTTTGATGCAACAGTGTTTGTGCAAGACTACATGCAGTGTAGTCTTAAAGCAGAATTACTATGTGACTGTTTAATCTCTGTGTACACGCTGTGGCAGTGTTCAACTCTTCCTCACAAGGGTGTCCCACAAATGGCATACCTTCCCCTCTGTGTCCTGTTACATCTTTGCACGTTGGGATTATAGAGATAGAGGTAGAATTGCTTATCATTGTGATATGCTTATCATATGCAGATACCACAGCGTTATTAGTAAAGTTAGTGTTTAGTGCTCCTGGCACATACCTGTCTTTTACTGAAGGGGCTGAATTTGGAAGTCACATAAACAAAGGGATGTCTTTAATACAACTTTGAGAAGTCATGCCTGTATTGTGTTTTGAGGTGCTAGTTTAAAAATTCGTGTGTTGAAATTGTTTTTACTAGCTATTTTTTCATTACCAAAAAATGCTTGTAGCCCCTGCAGTTGTGAGGGAAGAAAATTACCTCAGTGAATAATCTAAGTATTGCAAGAGATACCTACTGAGATGAAAGTCTATAAATATGGAATTTTCTTCTTCTCCTGTTGCAAATATGGTCCTTTTATTCATTGGCCCTTTGGGTCTTAATTAACAAATGTCAGGAGGCAACTGGTTTACCTGCTTAGCATGGTTGTGAAATCGTAAGATATTCAACTCTGGGCAGCAAATGTAATAAAGTGAAGTTCCCGAATGACTTTGAAAGTGTTCAGTGCAATCAAATTGCTTGCAGATCCTTTAGGAAATTTTAAAAAATGAATGTTACAAACCCCGTGATTAAAANTTTTTTTTTTTTTTTTCCTTTTTAACCTACAGATATTGATGATGTCAAGAAGCACAAACCGGGCTACCTTGAGGCTACACTTGACTGGTTCCGATTATATAAAGTCCCTGATGATAAACCGGAAAATCATTTTGCTTTTAATGGAGAGTTTAAAGACAAGGTGAAGACAATGCAAAATTAAAGATGCATTATTCTGTCATGAGGCCTCTATAATACATCCTAGAATTTTTGGAATTGTGAAGGAGGAGGTTTAATGAAAAGAATTTTGATGTGAGGGACTTCTGAATACAATTTATTAGGCTAGGATTAAATAATATTTGCTGCTGTACATTTTATTCAGGGAAAATGCATAGGTCATTAAAGGAAGTCTGCAAAAAACATTCAGTCCTAATGCTGATGAGACTTTTACACACATCTGTGTGTTTGTAGGCATTTTTCGAGGCATTTTTCGTTCTCCCTGTCAGAGGAACGAGCAGGTTGTCTTTTCAGGTGTTTTTTCAGCCCTGTTTGATAATATTTCTGACTTTTATTAAGGCTATGCAGACAATGAGTTGCAGATTTTTTCATAGTAGGTATTTGCTCAAGGTGTACTTTTCTTGGTAATTCTGTGTAAAAACATTCAAACTGTTTGGCTTGAAGGCTAAAAAGATATTTCCCCTTTTCCTTTTAGAAAAATGAATGACTTTTTAAACTACCTACAGTTAAAATGGCTGGTGTTTGAAAGGGGAATGGACCCAGGAGTAGACCTTGTTGAAGAAAATACCTGGATTTTTCCAGAGGAAATGGGATGTGATTTCAGTAAAATGGCTTTGCAACTTGTATATTAGACATTCTCTGTAGATTATTCTTGGCAAAGAATCACAGGTTTCTAATGAATGATGTCCATGTGTCAGCTAGTTCACCTTGCAGGGTGCTATCAAAGTTACATAATGCCTTCTAACCAGCACAGGCAACTTTACATGTTTTGTCTGGTTAAAGAGATGCCCTGACTCCCTTCTGCACTAAAAATATCTTTAAAATGAATCAAGTGTGGAGTTGTAAGGTTTGATAGATATAAGGTTTGATCTCTCCTCTGTTCTCCCAGGAACAGCTCTTAGAGATTTTCCTGCACTGTAAAGCAGAGTGTGGCTCTGGAGCCACAGCTGAACAGCATATCCCCTCTCAGGCCGTTGGAGTTCAGCTTGGAAGCACTAAATGCCCTGAGATAGCTGGTTTGGAGCACTTGAATAATTCTCAAGCATTTCTAGAGACCCAGGATGTGGCCAGGCGGCTGCGGCTGTGCTCCAGCAGCTCTGGTGAAGTTCACAATGTTCCAGTGGCACTTTTCCAAGTCACTCTTTGTTAGGAAATGTGAATGTTCTGTTGGCAACTTTTTTGCAAGCCAGTCTAGCTATCATCATCTGGATACTGAGGGCTTATTTTACTTTATTTTTTTTAAGCTTACTTTTGTTTCAAACAAACAGAAACTGTTAAGCAGCTGACATGTTACGTTCTTGCAAATGCTTAAGTATATGATTGGGCAATTAATGAAGTAAAGGCAAATTTTGCCTCTGGAGGGGAAACCCTAATTCTGACCCTGACACACACATGTAACAGCACAGTCGTAGCTCTCACACTTTGTCCCATTTAGGAACTGGTACAGTTTTCTGCAGCAGTAGGGGTCTGCTTAGCATGTAGTGCTGATTTCATTTCTTTCATGCAGCATTCATATTTTCTGGCTGAGGACTCAGGGAAGTCCTGAATGTGTAGCCAGTGTATTTGAAAGATAGGGAAGTTTGTTTCTTTTCATAAAAAAGGTGTTATATTCTCCAGAAATTTAATGAGCCCTCAAAGGAGGCCCCTTAAAATAACATGAAATAGTATGTTTTAATAAACTAGTTCTGTGGCTTTTTTTTCTGTTTAATAACACTTTAATTCATAAAAATTTTCTTCATGTAAACTAGGATTTTGCTGTTGAAATTATTAAATCCACCCATGAACACTGGAAAGCTTTGCTTCATAAAAAAGCTGATGGAGGTACTATTAACTGGTAGGTATCCAGTCATTTCTCTTGCTCTTTGTATTATGCTGGTACTGGTGCTATTCAACATGTTGCAACTGTCCGTGAATGGCTTAAATTTTTTTTTGTTTGAGATAACAGGAATACTCCTGGGTTTGATTGATAATTAATTGATAATAGAGCATGATTGATTAATTACACCTTGTATGATGATGATTTACATACACAATGCTATACATTATGGCGTTACGTAAAAGTGGCATAGGTTACTTCAGTTTTCGAGGAATGGCCCCAGAGTGTTTGTTCGGGATCATTTTGAGAGAATCTTGGTATTCTGTACCAGTCCTATTGTCAGTGTTTATGCTATCCTTCACTGCTGCACTGCTGTGTTGTAAAATTCTTTGGCAGCTTAGCATTCCATATTTTTTAGTTGCTCTCTGGAGTAAGAGAACCAAACTATTGTTCTTTACTAGCCTTTGGCCTGGTCTGAATTAAAATGTACTTTGTTAAGGTCTCTGGACTAGTTTGCATTGGCAGTTCTGGCACTAGAGGCCCTGAATAGCAGGGCTGGTGCTTTCCAAGGACTGTAGATTGTCATTAGCTAGAACAAGAGGGCAGAGGCTGTGGGAGAAGCTGTTCTCAGGTAGTTACTGTTGTCTTCTGCTTTGGGAAAATGTGACTTTCTCTCTCCTTCCTGAAGCTGATTGTCCAGCAATTGCCCAACATGTTAGCAGTTGGACAGGTTGGTAATTTTACTTTTGCATGGCAAGAATACTGTAGGACAATATTCAGATTTTGGTCTTTATCATTTAAGAGGCACTTTGAGCTTCATGTTGATAAAATTAAAAAAAAGTTGATATTGTAGTCTTGCTTTGAGGAATTGAAGTTCTTTCAGTTCACTATGTGGGACATTAAAAACTCATGACCAAACTCACTTTCTGTGTGAAAGGATACAGATTCATAGGGAAACATTTTTTCAAAGGATTTGTCCAGCAGAGTTTGTCTGCTGTCTGGAAGTACTACAGGTATCTGCTGTTCTATGTAGGAGCAGAATTTTGGCCTGCTTTTCATTCCTGTTAGATACTGTAGATAGGTTACTGAAGTAACCTGCTGTTACTTCTGTGACCTGCCACAGAATCTGCCCATCCTTCAAGGTATAAGAGATGGGGGACGTTCACACCATCTGTGCTGGCCATCTAGACGTTCTTCAACTCGCTCAGGAAATGCCAGCTTATCTCTGCTGACTTTTTTGGGGGATTTAGTTTCTTAACTGTGGTCCTCTGGACTGTACCCAGGTTAGCAGCCAGAAGCACTGAGTGTGAGCACTGATTGCACTAATGTAGAACATGGAGCCTAAAACACCCCATCAAACCCAAAGGAACAATGAACCCTTCCACACGCCTGTTCCTTTGAGCATTACTGGTTACTTTGTGTTTTTGACTTCCTCATTTCTTGCAGATACACATTTCTGAGCTCTCTATGTGAAGGTATTTGGCTTTTTTTTTTCCCATAGGTACTTAGTTGTGTGTGGCTCTTTTCCACTGATTGATAAAGCATGTTTTTAATTTCATTTTTCAGCACAAATGTTCTGGTGAGTGGCAGCCCATTTTGTTGCAGTGAGGAGGATGCCCGGTCAGTTGTTCAGTTGGTAAGGGTATTTACTCCCCCCCACCCTCCCCTTTTTTTTTAAATGATTAATAGGAAAAGAAGAATCAGAGCTCCCAAACTGAAGTAAAGTAGCTAAACTGAAATGGTCCTTCAGCAAAAATTTAAGGCATAAAGTAAAAGGAGGAGCACGAAGGTTGTGGGGAAAGAGTAGGCTTTGTGATACCAATTGTGCTTTCTGGCAGGTTCATTACTGTTTTGGTGGCGTTTTTTTGGTTTTGCTTTTTTTTTTTTCCTCCTTCTGCAGTGCTGTTTCTTCTGATCCTGAATAGCAAGATGGACTGCTATTTGTATCTAGTCTGCTGTCTTTTCTGTCTCCCTGTTGCCATGAGTTACCATCCAGTGTTAGAACTCATTGACTAGCTGACTGTAGTCCCTAAACAGACCCTTTGTTTGTCTACTGGTATAATTAAATGCAATGCTGTAAGAGAGTGGGATGCTTTTTTGAACGTTTCTTAAAGATTGCGTGTCATATTCTGAAAATTAACATAAAATTAAAACATGCAGGTTTCCTGTTCAGGCAAGAAAAATGTCCTGCAGGTCTAATGCTTTCATGTGCAAATGTTAGTGGAGGAGAATTTTTTCCATTTCAAAATATGCTAGTTTGGATGCCAAAAATTAAGCAAAGTTATCAGAAATTACATGGAGAAAAGTGCCCCCAAGTATTACTTTTTCTTTTTTAACACGTGCTGTGACTGAGCCTGTGCTCATGAACCACATGAGTGCAGCAGGTATTTTGCACATGTGCACGTCTGCCAGGGCACCCAGTGTTTTGCCTCAATAGTCACAGTAATTATGCAAGTTCAGGTGTCAAAGGACATGCCATCCACTGTCTGTGCAGTTAACATTCCAACAGCATTTCTAGTAAGAATGTGTTGTCTCAGTTTCTGTTTTGTTACCAGCAAATAATACTGTCAGTTGTAAAGACAAGTTGGTTTAAGTCATAAAGAAGTATCAAACCAAACTTTTTCTTATTGAGGTCTCTTGCTTTCAGCACTTCTTTAGAAGTATGTTTATCGTTGCATTTATGAATCTTGATTAATGGGACTGTAAGTTTTAAATGAAAGAAAAACTCATTTTGGAATTCAAGTATGTTTTTAGACATGTTAGTCACAGCTATAAGTGAATATTTATCTCCTCTGTACTTTCAAATTTACAATAACTTTTGGTGAGTCTTCAAATGCAACTAAAACTTCAAGTCCTGGCATATTCGAATGCAAAGGAATATTTCCTTTTGCATTCTGTGCTCTTTGTATTTTGAAGCTTGTAGGGTGAATAATTATTAAATCATCAGCATGCCTTATTTGGTCTCTTAATAACAAATCAAATTTTTTCTCGTTCTGAGGGAGGGGAGGAAGTTAGTAAAACCAGTTCATAAAATGGGTACCTTATATCAAACATAATACCTTTTTTATTATGAAAGCTTGCCTTCTTATCAAATAGTATCACTTCCTGGCTTTGCTGTGCCTCACATATTTTTCTATAATGTTTTTGTGAAGTTGTCTCCACATACTCCATTGCATGATTCTGTTTCAGTTCAGTCTAAGTCTCTAATTATGTCTTTGTAGGGTGCTGTCTCTTGGTACTTACCAGACTGGGAAAATAGGCAATACTCTGTTAAATACAGTTCATCCTGCAGGCAGTTGCCAATCTATTATAACGAAAAGAATTAAAATGGCCTTGAAATAGGAATAGTGAACAGTTGAATTCTAAATATAAGCAGGGAGGTTGACTTGCACATTTTAAGCAGGTATCTTTTTGTCTAGTACACTAACTGCATGCTTTCGTTGTCAAGACATTCATCTCTTTCACACTGAAGTGAAAGTACGTGAGTGTTGGCTGCAGAATTTTAATGGCTCTGGTGATTTTTAAATGAAAGCTGCCTGTGTCTGTCTGCAGGGGAGGTTGTTTGGGGTTTGGTTT
>VXAY01002187.1:26325-133074 GCA_013399855.1 Oxyruncus cristatus | reverse complement strand
TTTTTTTTTTTTTTAATATAAACTAAAAGCAGATACATTTTCTTCTAATTTATATCCGTCTATTAACTACTGGATAAAAACAAAATATGAAAGCTGAGGAAGAGATTTTGTATGCAGGTACAGTGAGAAACAAATTTCAGCTACTGCAAAACTTCTGAGCTATTTTTGCAGTGAGAGCTGGTTCCCTACGATTCTGTTTCCAGGGTCAGACTCCAATTGTGGTGTTTTGAGTGGGTGCTAGTTGCCTTAAATAAGATATTATTTTCTTTAAAAAAAAAAAACAAAGCAAAACAAACAAAACCCAGAAGAAGACCCCAAAACCCAAAAGGCAACACTCAGTATTGTTATGGAACTGTTTCCATGGCAAGCAGGAGAACTATAACTAAAAACCGAATGGAGGACATGCAGATCCTTATCAAATGTTTACCAAATTGTGCACTAACCAGAATTTCATATAGATTTTGATTGGGTAATTCCCAAGTCAATACAGTTGATTTCAGAATTGTTTGACCTTTCAGTATTTTACTGATGGGGGTTAGAATGGCTTGTCTGCATTGGAGAATTTCCACTGCATGGAGTTACTTTCCGGCACGCGTACTGCCATCTGTATTGGTGGCCAGCTAGGAATGATTCCACAGCAGGTGAAATTGCCATGTTCAGTCAATCCCAAAGAGACAGAAGATTATCTGTGTATATAAGCACATGTACTGTTCACTTGAACCAGCCAAAAATGCACCAGACCCCTGCAACGACAAACCTAGTTTCACCACTACGTGGTGAAAATTTCTAGTGTTCTCTAGCCTCTGGAAGTCATATCATCTCCTTCTCAGCTGCACTGTCACTATATGTTGAAAACTAAACCCAGGAGGAATAGAGCTTTGTAGATGAACCTGTTAGTGCTAAGATACACTGTTTATTTGAGGCTTTTAAGTGTTGCCATCTGTAAAACTCACAGGACCGCCAAACCTTTGTTTAACTTTAATCCTAAGAACTGCTTGCTCTCTGAAGAAGCTGCTGAGGACTTTGCAAGTTGGAAAATCTCCAAGACAATCTATATATAGTTAGTAGAGCAATGTTTCTCAGACGTATCACATAATTCTTCCCTTATAATACTGGAAAGTGAGCTGGGAAAGCTTTGCTAGATGATGTCTCTTTTGATAAAATGCAGAACAGTGTTTTACAGGGGAAAATATTTGACTTTTCTTGATAATTTAAAAAAATTTCCGAACAAATTTGAATCTGTATGTTTACTAATGTGTTTTGAATACTTCAGATCTAAGCAGAAAAGTCTTGTAATTGCCTTTCTCCCTACATGCTTTCTGTGAGGACATTTCTATTTGGGACTTACTAGAGGCAGAATGTGCTGTACAGTTGTGAAACAAAAGATTGGTGGGTTTTTTAGTCTGGGGGTTTTTTTTATTAATTTATTTGGTTTTTAAATGGTGTTCCAGTTGAAAGTGTTGTGTAGTGAAGAGACTCCTGGTTCAGTGGGATGAGGTTTTGATCTGTCCTTGGGGAAAGGTGCCGAGTTCTTATCTCAAACCCTTTGAGCAATTATCCCAGTAGTGGCAGGCACCTGCTTATACATGGTGACCACTGGTTCTCCCTACCTTTCAGATAAAGCTTGGGTTTTACTGAAAAGAAGGAGATAGTCTGGTGATATGACCTGGGAGACCTGGGTTACATTTGTCATACTGGTACATCCTTTCAGACCAGTCACATAATCCCCCTGTGCAGGTGAAGTGACTTCTTGTGTGAAGCAGGAAGAAGAATCCTGCTTCTCCCTTCCCTCCTTATAGGCTTCAGTCCCCTCTTCGGTGTGTAGAGTCTTGTGCCTGCTCAGGGAATGTCACACCAGTGCAGCTCAGTCTAAGTACTGCGCTGTGCTAAGGAAGGGCAGGGGAGGATGGTTGCATCCTCATCACGAGGCAGGTTGCTTCCAGACAGTGTTAGAACTGGCTTTAATTTTGTCCTTGAAGTTATAGGACAAGACATGCTATGTAATACTGCGATTGAATAGCGGCATATTCAGCTTTGAAATGTCAGACCTAAATTTTAAAACAAGTTGTCGCTTTCCGCACAGCTGAATCTTGCTCTATCAAAGTGTGATTGTAAAAGAGTATCGTCACACATTTATTTTAAATTGTTTTCATATATGTAATGTAAATTGTGTGTGTGTGTGTATATTCACATGCATATATTATAGGGTAACATAATAAATGGAAAGGCATTTTTACCCTTTTGTATGTAAAAAACCGAATCCTGTTGTCCTCAAAGATGATAGAGTAGGAAAATCCCCTTTACATTAGGTAAGGCATTAATCTATCATTAATTATTCATGTACTTGTTTTGTCATATATGAGCAACAAAGAAATTTGTAGAGTGGGGTTAGAAATCTGTAAGGTGGAATATTTTCCTGCGGGAGCAACAGAATGTTCTGTTTTTGTTAATACCTTTTGCCTTGAGCAGTTTGGAGTTTGGGTGCTACCTGTGAACCTCTGAAACCTTTACTAAATACTGATACCTTAGTTTGGTTTGTTTTTTTTTTTTTTAGGCACCAGTGCATGTGGATGGAGATTCTATTTCCCCAGAAGGTACCTTTTTTCCCAGATGCCATACTGTTTCTCTAACTGCTTGCTTTAAAAATTGACATAACTGTCTTGTTGAAAAAAGGTGGTTTTGTGTATATGAAAATGATAATAGTTATATCCTGTCATACAATATTGCCTGTCCCCTGTTAAATAGAACATAACAGAAATTCATGGATGGTTTGTGGGAGATTCCTTTTGAGTGAAAGTGTAGTCCACATAAAAAGATGAGAAGACAAAATTTTTCTGTCACTGATTATGCAAGGCAAATGCATGATGTTTATCCTTTTTAAAGCAGAGGAGATAGGTTGCTTTGCCTTAGTTTTTGTCACACCTCACAGTAGCTAACTAATAAATGAACAGCTCCTTTTCCCAAAATTGACATAACCATACCTGCTTTTCAAGTGGAAGTTCTAAAGACAACATTTTATCTTTTCACTGTTATGACTATTTTGCATGTTAACAGAACATGTGTTTTTCTTTAGGAAATAAGACTGCATCCTACATTTTCATTTTTAACTACTTTAAAAAAAGATTTTTCGTTTGTCAGGAACTATAGAGAAGACATAATGTGCTTTTTGAGATGGAGGGAATTATGAAAACACTAACTCAAACTTAGTCATGAGCCGAGTTCCAGATTGTTTGCAAAGTAACATCTGTGTAGTCCATGTCATGGGAAAACAAGTTGCATTCCATTTGCCTTTATATGGCATGCCAATAAATAGCATTTATTTACCAAAGTATTACATCTCAGACCTCTGACAGACACCTGAACATAATCTGCCTGGTCTTTGATGTTTTCAGCGATGGTCACAACAATGTTGTAACTTGTTGAAGGATTGTTTCAGCCAAACTAACTGTTAAAGTGAACATATTATTTTGGGGCCCTGCTTTGCGCAGGCTGGGGATAGAGCTCACCCAGAGGGATTGTTATGGGAGGGGAGGTAGCTGAAAGCGCAGAATATTGCTTTTTCAAGTGTTTGTGTACAGCTGGTTGTATAGAACTCATGTCACTTTTGATGTACTTTTTTTTGTTGTTTTAGTTGATTTCTGGTACTTTTGTCCCAAGTAATCGTCAAAGTCTTCTGAAGGTGCATCATCAAATCTTAAAGTCGTCCCTTTTTTTGAAGATGGGCAAGAGCACTAATTGTTGGATTCCTGTTGAAACAACTTTTCAACTTTTGTAAACCTTCTCTCTTGTAAATAAACACTGCCATTATAATATGAAAGTTTCCTTTCCATGTCTGTCTTTGTGTAGGGTGGAACAGAGGGAAGAGGAGGGCTTGCTTGTTTGTTTATTTCTGCATCTCAGAACTCCAAAATTGCTTGTATCCACTCATGAAGTATAGTATTGAATGAGATGGGAGATAAGTTGTCTTCAGCCTTGCTCTCCAGATTTTTGAATAATCCAGCCATCAGGTGCATAGAAGACTGTTAATTTATATCTTAGGGCTTTTCTGGTCACCCTGACTTGAATCCATTTCAAGTAGACAGTAATCTTTAAGTAATAGGCTTAGGAGCTTACCATGTTCTTTGATAGGTGAGTTTGTTTCCTGAGTTGTACTTACTTTTGTGCCCAGTTGTCTCTGCATGCTTCAGAGAGTTATGAGCAGAGCATACTTGCTTTAAAAAAACCAAATACAACATCACTCCAAAGATTAATTCAACTAGGAAGGGCTAACACCATAACAATTGAAGTAAGGATGCACGTGTGCTCTCTGTTCTGCATCCTGTTTTGATAACTTGTGTGTTTCATCATACAGGAAGGATTTTCCTTATGGAAAGCTTCCATTTTTAGAATTGTGCATGCTTTTGACAGTTAGTTATTCATTCAATGAGACAAAATTAATAGAATGTACAGAACTGAGCTTTGTACTTCCATAGTAAAAATATCTGCCATTTTTTCCTGCTGCAGGATTATATCTGGCTTGTCTGTATGACAGTGTTCATTAAAGACAGAAAAAGCCAGCTGTTAAGTAGAAAGAGAGGAAATGATAATATAGACAGACAACTTTATCCATCTTGTTACTGAGACCAAAGGTGAGCATTGTCTGCTTTGTACAGTGGCGGAAACAAAAGGTTAATACTGCTGACATAGGATGGAAGTGGAAGATAAAGAACTGAAAAAGTTATGCTGTGGCTTGTCACAGAGGACTAACTTTTCCTATACAAAGCATAAGTTTTTAGTAAGAAAGCTTTCACCTTTGGAAATGTTTCTCTGATTTTAGGATATGATATCCCTGGTTTATAGAGTCCTCTAGTATATTGTTTAGTGTATAAGCACCAGTCGCTTCAGAGTTCTCAGTTGGGCCACAGCCCTTAGGAGCAGATGAAGTTCTCCCATCTGCGGAGAGCTCTGCGTTGTTTTATACACACGAGTTCAGGTGTGGTATGAGAAACGCAGCATAAACCTCAGATATTAAGGACTACTTTCATTTTTTGTAGTCAAGGAATATGTTGCATCCAACGTACCTTGGCAGTACTGATTTCCTGTATGCATTTTATAGTTTAGAATTCTATGTGCATGCAGCATTACACCTGCAGTTTTTCTTAGATAAGGTAGATGTTTCTCGAGTGCCTTTTGTTCACACTGAGGCTCTCGGGATGAGTTTTCTCTGATTAGAGGTGAGCTCTTGTAGCTTGCACAACAGCTGCTGCATTTGCCTGTACGCCACTACACATACTGTTGTGTAAAGTGCTTAAGGACAGCTGGACAATAAAGAGAGCACTGTGTAAAATCAAATTATCTAAATTATCTTCCCTATACAGTGGTCACTCCTGTCCTTATTTTCCTTTTTTTTTTTTTTGAAGCTACTTAATTTTTACTTCAAATAATTTTAGTAGTGCTTTTTTATTTCTAAGTGTATTGCTGGAATGTGGTTATGAATTCAGAAGGAAAAATAAATTTCTAAATCAGATAAGGCTTTGTGCAAGAAAATAACAAATAGTACTTGGGAAGGCTGAAAATTGAAGTGATTGGAAATGCCTAATACTACCATAAATTTGAAAATGTTAGAGTATTTCTTACATGTAGAGTATGTAAACAGATGACTGTAAAGTAGTCTGAAGACAAGTGTTTATGTACATTTTCTGAAGATTTTTCCCAAGTGGGATATAAAGATGTGCTGTTACATGTAGCCTTGCTGCTAGAATGTGCTGCATGCTACTAATGTGGATCTCAGAAATTCAATGTAATTAAATAACTGTGGAGAGTGGCTGCTTGTGAGAGGATTGGAGGAATGGGACAGAAAAACTAGAATATTATTTTTCAGATCTCCTCAGGAAAAATAAAAGTCTGTGCAATAAACATTATTTTATTTTGGCTTTTTTTGTATATGTATGTTTGTATTTATATGCCTATATTGTTGTATATAAAATTGGTTTCATTGTAGCAGGAAGCTAAGTGTAGCAGTAGTTTTATGAAAAGAACTTTTTCTTATCTGATACTAATATCTTCTGTAAATAAGAACATGGAGAGAAACATTATTTTTTTCCTCCAGGAAATAAATCCATCTTAACTGTATTTTTTCTGTGTTGAACACATAATACACATATATACTTACTTCTTTCAAGGATAACTTTTCATCTTGCTTTCCTCTTTCTGTGTGTTTTGGAGAGAAAGGAGAGGTTACCTTTTTTCCTCCTCACTATTGTGACAGTGAGGGTTCTTTTTACTTATGTAATTAACTGCTGCTCAAAATAGTACCTTTTACTGGCATGGAGTCCACACATCAATCCCCCTCAGTGGAAAGTGGGATTTGAGTTTTACTTACGTGGAAATAATGTTCATTATTCTTTATAAAGTGTGAAAATAAAAGGACTGTGAAAATAGTGTGATATTGTCCCTGTTAGGACGTTACTTTCATGCTGTTAGTAACAATGGACATCCTCTGAAAACCCCCAAAAGAATAGAAAGTAATTCTGAAGTATATCTGGGAGAATTGTTCATAGATGTTATGCAAGGAGATGTTATGCCTTACCATAAGTTTTCTGTGGTTACCATTTGTATTGACGCTTGAGAACTACAGCAGAAAGCAGACTTAAACTGAAGTATTATTTCTCTTTGCTTTTACTGGGATTGAATCTTTTTAATGGCTCTTAGTTCAGTTTTAGTCCAATGAAAATGCAAACCAAATATTAAGTCAGTAGGGTGCAAAGGTTGTTTTTCTGCCCTTGCTGTGAAGTCTAAGATGATTTCCTGCCAGGTTTCACAACCTGGGTTCTACTCTCTGTGGACAGGAGTTCTGGGACTTCAAGAACAAATAAGAAAAAAGTTAATATAGAAAGAATATAAGGCAGATCTAGGAGGTTGAGGTGAATAAAAGTAATGAACAGAACACTAAAGAGGAATGACTGAAATGCTTTAAAACAGTTATGCCTAAATGTTAGAGCAATATGTAATAATGCTTGTTATATGTGACTGGAGAGGTCAATGGGATGCATTTGCCAAGGAAGAAGAACACCTACCTACCATACAGAAGCTGGAATTGCATCCCCTAAGTGCTCAGAAATAGTACTTGGTCTCCTGAGTGAGGGAAAATAATGGAAACCAGCAATTGTGTTTATTGTTAAGTTGATCTTCTGGGAGTCTCTTGGGTTATGCAGAGATGACGTGGGTGCTCAGCAGTGCTGACTGACTGATCCACACACAGTTGATGATTTCTCACAGCTTACTGTTACTGTTCTGTGCAACAAGTGCTCTCTTCTGAAACTACAGGTGGTGTCTAGATGATAGACCAAAAAAAGCCATGCTCACTGCAGTACATTGTCACTTTGTGATTATTTGTCAGCTTTGGCTAATTAATTCTTTGCTAATTCTTGTGGCAGAAGTTTTTAAGTGTTCTGCTGCTATAGGCAGAATTCAGGTAGTGCTGCATGGGTTTTTTTTAATTTTCATTCTTGATCTGCTAAGTTAAAAATGATTCAGTCTTGTCAGTGATTCAGTGTGCTGAGCCAAAAGTAGGATTTTTGTTGACGATTTGGTCTCCTTGCAAGGGTCAAAAAAGGGTTTCCTTTTGTAAAGGAAAATCCAGAAGCCAAAAATAATTTCATGAAGAATATGTCTTATGTGCCAGAACACTGCTGCCCACTGGCTTTTTCCCATAAAGTCTGTAGTTTCTTCACAGATGTCACCAAATTTAATTCTAACTTTTTTGTTTATTATCTTAAGAAGAATAATACTTGCATTACCCAGGTGTTACTGCACATACGTGAATTTACGTGTCAGCTGCACACCTTGTGGTTTGCTTCTGTGTATGTATTAATACTTGCCTGGAAATTAAGAGTTTTTTCACAGACCTGAAGTTCTGGTTTTGTGTACAGCGCTCAGTTCAAATAAATCAGTGGATGGTCCTATAAGCTTCTCTTTTGGGATGAAGAGAGTAAGTGTAGTTACTGAAATGGTTGCACTTCATAGCTGTTACTGGCTTTATGCTCATTTATTGATGTGTATATGAGGATAGGGATAATGGAATGTTAGGAGACTGATTTGTCTATGTATCTGACTGCTGCCTGCTGCTATTATACCAACCACAGGTTTGGGGATTTTCTTAAGCATTTTGTATTTCACATTTTAAGTATGCTAAAGAGTAAACATCCATCTGGTGTCAAAAGCCTTGGGTTGGAATATAAAGAATTAACTTTAAATTCTGCTTCTCCATAATGTACCTTGTGAGCTTGGGCAGACGACATAATTTTTATTCTATGTGTAAAATGGGTAGAAAAGTTTCTTCTGTCAGTGGTCTGATTTCTAACAGAGGCTTGTCCCAGCACTGAAGAGGGGATCTCCTTCCAGTGTGGAGAAAAACATAGGATACATCCAGCTCTGTTTACAATGAGGTTAGCTATACTAACAAGCTTTCTGAAGGATTTGACTGAGGATCAGGCCTTGCTAGTCAGACTGATCTGCCGAGGGTTGTTTGATGGGGTAGTTATCTTAGGAGTGAAAAGAGCATCAGTGGTGGTAAAAGTTCAAGGTGTAAATCGGCATCTTTGTCCTTGTGAGTTGTTCGGGAGACTAGACTGAATTCTTAAGCAGGCCTTTAAGTCCTCTAATGGGCCTATTCGTGGTGGTTTTGGAGTGCAGAAAAGCCATTTTCAGTGTAACTCGTGACAACCTGGGAGTTCTGAACATTTTAACTGTAAATCATAGGAGGCCTGGGAACAAAGCTGGTTTAAGAGTCAAAGTGAAAATATCCTGCTATTCAGAAACCTACTATGTAGTAAAAAAATCACGTCTAGCTGAGTGGCATTTGGCAGCCTGCTCTCCCTGGAGAGCTGAGATGAGAGGCAAGGCACAGTCAGGTGAGGACGAAATTCCCCTGACAGAGCTGTTCACTGAAATTTACTTCCTGTCTCATTATTGCCTTGATTTAACTAGATTATTTATTCCTTGTATGTGACAGTTTGGGAATAAAGAGTTTAGGAATTCCTAGCTCTTTACTTGGGCAGTTTTCTGACTGACAAACCACACTAACCTCTCTCCCTTTTTGTCTCTATAAATAGAGATAGTATCTGTTTATGTTACAGTAATGTTGTGGGCATTAGTGGCTTAAAAACTTTAAAGATCAAGGAAGTCTTATTACTGACAGATGTCTCTCTGACCCTGTAGGTGGGCAGCACAAAGCTTCTAAGTGTTCAGACAAGAGGAGTTTTGGAATCCTGTCAAAAAATTTTCTGTAGCTGTATGTATGTGGAAGGGAAATCCTGGAAGAGAAGAGTCAGGGTAAGAGCTATTGTGAAGTGCATATAAAAAGAAAGTTGTATCTACTCATGCAACTGGGAGAGCAAGAAGAGAGAACAAGGAGACACAAATGTGGGAAAGAAAATGGTATCTCCTGTCCTAATACAAGAAGAAATTTGAGATTTGTGTTTCTATGGACCTAAGTGTCATTGGAATATCTTTGTCTGTTATCTACAAAGCCTGTAAGGTGTTCCTCCCCAATTCTGATAATCTGATTTGTAAAAGTAGCTCTCTGATTCACTTGGCACTCTATCTTGAGCTGGAATGGTTGGAGAGACCTCCAGCTGAAAAGCAAATTAGCCTTAGATGTCTCTCTTCAATTCATACTTCTTGGAAGAAGTGACACAGTTCTTGAAAATATCATAATGATGTTTCTGTGACATTCAAGCTCTTTGTTACATAGATAGTATAGCTACTCTGAATCATACCAGTATGCTTATGGTCTGCCTGAAAGTATAATGTATGCAAGTTGCACAGCATGTGATATTTATCACTGAATGTGTGATCTAGTGATCTCACGTAAATAAAATTTTTTTCAGAGAAGGGAGAGAAATCGGGATGGGGAGATATGCCCTTTACCAAGAAGGGACCAAGCAAACTGTAGCAGTTTGTGAACATATGCACACCAGGTCCTAAAACTTCGGGATTTTTTTTCATTTTAACTTAAAAGCCTAATCCCTTTCTAAATATAAGCTTATTAAAATAAGTTTAGCAAAAATGGTTTCTTTATGATGATTAGTTGTATAGTGAATAGATGTAGCTGATTCATTCCCAGTTCTCTTCTGTAATAATTGGGGTTTGCTTTCTGAGTTTTTAAATTACAGATTTTCCTATTTAAATGTCTATTTTTAAATTATTCATTTCAAAACCACGTTGCACTGAAGTCTTTTGACCCATCAGATGACACAGAGTATACATAAAAATGAAATGCTCATTCTGTATAACAACTAGAAAGCTATTTTTTTTCTGATTTTAAAGATGTTATTTTCTAGAATATGAATAATGAAAAAACCTAATTTTGCAGCCATAACCATCTTCTGCATCTATGAGAACTTGTAATCATGATCAGAGGCCATTGTAGTAGGTACATCAAAATATATATAGCACGTCAAAGAGCTAACATTTTAAGTATTAAAAAAAGATCAGATCTGGGAGAAGAATTAAATGGTATTCCTGTTCTGCCATTGAGAGAACTTGAGGAGCAGTGAACACTAGTGGGTTACTGAGGGGCAGTGGCTGGTATGTGAAGGAGGTGAACTCCAGAGACTTATCTTACCCCTCAGCTTCTGAACTGCAGTGTCATGGTGCTATTGTTGGACAGTTATGTGTTATGTGGAGGAGAGTGGCTGTTTGTAACACAAAGTCATGTAAGCAGGACTAAAGTTTAAGTGTTAAATTAGCATGCCCTAAATAGTAAAAATGGAGGCTATTGGGACCTTAAATCCATGCTGTTGTATCTTCATGTCTTGCTGATCTATGTACCACATGTTGCTGAGGTGCAGAAAAGGAAGCCTTGTGTTCCAAAAGGACATAGAAGTGCGACTCACCTTGAGGAAGTACTTTTCCCTGGAACTAAACCGTATCGTGTCCTTTGTCAGCTGAATCGTAGAGTGTTCACGAGCGACACCAACCAGCATGTAGTTCTCTGACACGGAACCAAACTGAGAAGAGCTCCTGCCCTCCAGGAGTTAAGTAGCACCACTTGAATTGTTTTCGCAAGCCCTTTGAGCTGGCGTTTGGAGATTGCTGACCTGACCTACCCTGTGTTACTGTAAAACACTTCTACATCACTGACACAGAACTCTCACCTCACACCTGGTGTGGCAGGGGTAGGAGGTTAAAGTCTTTTATTACATGAAGAATCTTCTGCACATAACGCAGACCTACTGTGGTCCTGTCTTTCTTCTTACTTTCAGTCTTGTATGTTGATGAAAGCGTAAACTAGAGGCAATTCCTTTGGCAGGGTGACTGACAATAATTTGGATGATGGGACTGTAGCCATCTAAGTTGAACTATTCATGCAGTTCCAATAATTATATTTTTTAGCAGTTTTCCATTAATAAGAAATTCTGTTGTAGGAGTCTGTGTATTTGGGGTTTTATTCAAGCTGATGATGTTTGCTTCAGTAAAAGTGTGATGTTTGGACCATATGCTCAAATGTTAACATGTTTAATGCCAGCAGCAGAGTATTTACATTAAAGGACATGGAGCCAAGTTAAACTCAATTGCAACTTTATTCACTGGATTACAGTGTTACCAGCAAAAAATAGCTGTGATATCTTGCTTTTTCTCCTCTTTAATTTTTCAAACAGGCTGAGGCAAATCTGCCCTTTTTGGAAATTGTGTTCTAATTACTATTTTAAGCCCTAGTGCATCAGGGTAGAGGGGGAATGCCAAGAGGTATTCTGCTTGAACCTGAAGCTCTTGAGAAGGAGGGATAGGAAGGTAAGTATATGCTGAATTTGATTCCATCCTCCCTCTTGTCAGGGGATTAGAAAATGTTACATGTCTTTCTTTTGACGATGCACAATTTAGCTATGTTACATTAAGCAGTAGTTCTGGAAGAGAGATTTTATGGGTAAGATTGAGGCAGTTGAGTAGACTGTCCCCAAAAGGCTGTGGATGCACAATATCTAACGGTAGCGGATGTCTCATGAGCTTTCCACCTCTCAGATCAGGCTTTCAGAGATTCACAGTTTTGATTGTATAACCGAAGCAAGGGCATTTGGATAGAAGTAGCTAAGAGAGGGATAACTAGACTGAACAAGTCAGCGGATTTGAGGAAGTGGTAACTCTGAGCAAGGCATGGCGTGAACAGTTAGTGACGGACATCTCTTCTGCTCTGTTGCAGCAGGGGGAAATGGTCTGTCCATAGATGGTGCCGGAACTGGGACTGCAGTGCAGGAGTAAAAGCTCTGCACTTTGTTTTAAACAGTAAGGAACAGGGTGTTACCTAGTGGAGTCACAGCTGGTGGTAGGATGATGTGACCATGAAGCACAGAATTTGAATAAGCACTCAGCCTTCAAAAAACACCAAAACCCAACCCCCTAACAACAACCTCAAACCCTGGATGACCAAAACGCCAGTTTGGAAAGAGGATCAGAAAAGTCTTTGTTTTTACAGTTCCCCTTTCCATCTGAAAAAGAGAACTATCTGAGAAGTACAGAAAGGAGAAGTTCAACGGAACTTTTATGGTTGGTTTATTGGCAAACACTTGGTCACTTTTTTCTTTCTTCCCCCCTCCCCCCCTTTCTTTTCCCGTTCCAAAGTTGTTAATTCTAGTTAGGCCCATTTCAGATGTTCTTGGAGAGGACTGACAGGAACTTAGCATCATAGTATGATCAAGCCACAAGTGATTCCAGCAGAAGATAGACCTTTGGCATCCCATGTATATCTTGTGTGAAATATGTCTGCCTTTAGAGGCATTCTGACTTCTTTTGTTGAGACGAGAAGGCAGCAGAAGGGATGCACAGTGGAGAATGAAAAGCTGAGGAACCTGCACAAAGGAAAATTTGATCTGCCATGTGGATTAGGCAGCAATAGAGCTCTAGACTGTTTTCTCCTTGCTGAGCTGATGTTTCTGGGGCCAGGGACAGTGAGTTTGCAGGCAGGGTGAGCGCTTGTGCACTCATTTTTGTAGAGCACAGTTTTGTAGGAAGAGTGTTGGAACTGGAATTGTCTGGGTGTTCCAGGTGAGAGGAGTCGATATGCACCATGGAGGTGATACAGATGAAAACGTGAGACAAATCAGGGTTCTAAGACAACTGTGGAGTTGAAGGAAACATGTAGACTTTTGTGAGGGATCTTTTTTCCCACCTTGTGTGTTACTGCTCTGATTTTACATTTGTGAGCATGAATGAATGAAAGAGATCTCTCTTTCCCTGGTTTGTTTCTCAGAGCCCATCAGTTTTTCTGTATCATTTGCAAAACCCTGTGACACACACTAACCACAGCAGCTTGTTTCTCATTCTGAGAACATGGTCAGACTGTGGTGAGGGGTTAGGGAGGTGGTACCCTCAACTTCCCCGGTTACTTTAGGCCCCAGCCACTTCTGAAAGGAGGATGATCTTAGGGAGAACAGTTGATTAATTCACCGCTTAAAGCTGTCCAGCTCTCAAGCCATCTTGTGTTACTTTCCTAGTGTCTTCTCAAGAAAAGATCCTGTATGATGCAAGCACTGACCCAAGAAGAAAAACAGCAGTTGGAAATGTTGGGAGGAACAGAAGAAGTACTTCCATGTTTGCAGAAACTTTTGGTCATGCATTTACCATGGTTTTTCAATTTTCTTTTAATATTTATTTCCCCCTGTATTCAGTGAGTTTGCCCAATACCTTGTATTGAGTTAGAACAGACAATGCTTTATTTCCTTAAAGTAGTCACATGTGGAAATTGGTTGGAGAGCACAGTTCAGTGGTGCAGGCAGATGAAAAGAAGCTCAGGCCTTAAGGAAAAATGTTTGGGGGGAGGGAGCTGCATAAAGATTAAGTTAAAATGAAAACATTATCCAAAACAAACAGTGAGCTCAAGCCTGAGTTAATTTTCCCTCTTGAAGTAGTTGGAAAATTGTCTCTTGCATTCCAGATCCCAAATTTAAAGTGTGGTCATGCTTTGTGAAACTGAAGACGTATTACAGATGTTGATTTCTATACGTGATTTAGCGGTTACAGCGAGTGGCAGATTTACAGCATCAGGACTTTCAAGTTTTATTGCAGACTGAGTCATTTAGTGACCTTTGGGTGACTCTCGTTAAACACCTACATACGGAGCGTGGTCTTGAGCAGTGAGGAATGGCAGCCGCTTCCCAAGCTTGGCCAAGACCCGGGCAGAGGGCAGGGCCGGCATCCCGCACTTCTGCCTGCCATCAGCAGGGGTAGCTAAGCCGCTGCTTCCTGGGCAGTCCTCTTCCCTATTTTCCTCGCTCTTGCTTGCCTGGCAGAAGGGGCCAAGACAGCAACCGCAGAGGTTCTCCCCCTCGCTGCCTGCACCGGGATCGGAACAGGAAAGGGGAAGTGGTGCAGTGTGTCAACTCAGAGGACTGCTTTCCTGGAAGCATGCTGCTTGCTATGGAAGTGTGCATGGAGATGGGAGTTACTGTCGTTGCTTTTTCTTCCCCCCCAACCTCATGCAAAACTTGGTTAAATGTCCAGAAGTTTGCTTTCTTGATGTTGGAATGAGATTGTGGCAAATGCTGCAATAGCCTGAGTGGAAAAATGCCATTTGAATCTCTATGAGACTTCCACGAGGAATGGAAGGAAGGAAGGTAAGATGAGGGAAATGACAGCTTTATCCAGATTAGCTTCCAAGTTAGTGCCACATGGCGGTCAGATGACTGCGCGCAGCTGCATGGCTGCGCGGTCACATTATCCACATCCTCACTAAATAGTTGTTGGTTACTTCAGGACAAGTCAGGGAAAAGGAGGGCAGAGAGACTGCTTGGACCTACTGTCATGTGGCACAGGAGTGTCTCTGGAGCTGTACTTCATGCTGGAAGTGAAATAAGTGAATGGTGAAACAGGTACCTTTGTGCCCAGAGCCTGGTTGTGTGAAAACCCAGGCTTAGAGGGCAAAGCAGCAAATTAATTCTTGTGCAGATGAGTAAATGCTCCAAGATTGCTAATTCCCAACTTCAGCACTGACTTGTGTCACACGAAGAGATGTGGTGGCAGGCCTGGGACTGCTGGCAGGCACAGGAGGAAGCATTCAGCTGCATGGGCAGTGTTTACCGTCCCCATTTCCTCCAGAGAAACAGCCGTGGGCGGGTCTGGTTTTGGGACATATCTCTTCAAACTGGCTTTGCACATCATGCATGGTGTGGAAACCACGGCTTGGGAAGTCCTGACCTAGATGAAGGAAAGCCAGTGAAATTACTGCTCTTGAAACTACAGTGCCACAAGTGCTGAACTCTAGAAGGAGTTGTTACCAGTAAGGTGCAGCAAGCCTGTAGTGGTATTCCTTGTCCGGTTATTAGAGAACTGCTGAATCAGACATGCTGTTTGCATTCTCTAAACTCAGTCCAGCACTAAATGTAGAATGCAGGTAGAGGAGGGAGAAGCAGACATTGTTGCTGTAATCCTTTTGCCCCATGGGACGCATCAGAAAAGGATGGGAGAGGTGTGTATAGCTGGATATCATGATGGAGCAACTCCTGGAGAAAGTGTGTGAATCTGAAAGTCACGTAATAGTTGCGACATCACTTCCTGTAATTACAAGGAGAGAGGAAACTGGAACAAGGGGTCAGACCCTGGCTAAAGGCAAGTCCTGTGAGGCAAAGGGTATCCTCAAGGGATGCTGCCCTACTGGGGGCCATGGCCGTTTCTGTGCAAGGGCAGGAGTGACAGGCTCTTCACTATTGGCTGCATAATATTTCTCTGCCATTCTGGAAATGCTCCAAGACTTCAGGACCTAGTGCTGAATGTATTTAAAAGAGCCCTGGTTCTTTCATGAGGCTGTTACGATATGCCTACCCTGCTATTTTTCATGAAAGACTGCTATGCTTTGGTAAAAGAGGCATTCTGTGAAATTGAAAGTTCTCAAACAAGGTGGTTGTGAGCTCTACGTTTTTTTTCTTCTTCCTCGAAAGAACCACACCAAACAAATCTCCCCAAAACACAAGAAAACCCCCTAAAAACAAAAACCCTAAAAACATTGGAGAATTTGAAATGTTCAAACCAAGCAGCTGTTTTTTCAGCTGTTGCAGGTATTAAACAACAAGAAGAAAATCCTCTGCTATGACCTGTCATTGGAACTAATCCTTTCTTGATCACGCTGAACAGCTGGGTTCATTGCTTCTCCTGCAGCTGTAATCTTCAACTTCTCGACTTGTTACCTGCACAATGATTCATCAAAACATTAAGCTAATGGTATGAAATGCAAAATAATGAAATTGCAGATGTTTAAGTGCATCCTAGGGATTCATGAATTATGGGAGCTACAGTGAATTGTTGTTAGGAATGAATTAGGTGTTTCGAAGTGACCTACTTTGAAGATACTTTTCCTTTTTTCAAAATGTTAAATGCTTTTGACCTTTCTCCCCGTTGCAATGCAAGTGACCACCTAATAACACCACTTCAACTTTGTTGCTTTTTTTGTGATAATAAATAACATTTACTTTCAACTGTGATACTTTAATTATGCAAATCTAATTCTCACTAATAGCTTTTTTCAGACCCCATAAATCTGCAGTGTAATTTTTTCCTTAGTAAATAGGTCAGGGGGAACGCAGCACTGACAAAAGTGTGGGCAGATGCATTTTGGACTTGGTTTAACTATATCTATTCTGCGTAATCACTTAAAAAAAACCCCAACAAACCAAAAAGCAGAAAAAACCTGGTTGTCTGTATAAATGTTAAGAAATGGAAATCAACTGTGTTTTCTGTTATTATTGACAATAAAAGGACTGTTTAATTGAATTAACAAATATCAGTGGAACCAATCCTGAAAAATCTTACTCTGAGAATGTCCTGTAGGCTTCCTTTACTTGAACACAAACATGTTTATTTCTGGCTTGAATCAGCTTATTGTTTAGATTAAAATCTGCCTTGCATGGTCAACATAGTTAAAAGCAAGCAGATTGCCTTATGACTCCTACAATATCAACATAAGAATAATTGCAATCACAAATAAAAGGGCAGGAAATAACATGCATTACTTGAAAAAGAACACATAGCCTTCATGCTCAGAGATTTTTAAGGTTAACAGTTACCTTCCCTTCTTTTCTCCTGTTTTCAAATCAAACCAGAATCCTATCCCTGAAAAGCACCAAAACCTCAGGAACAAGCAATCCACCCCAAAAGCTGAGAAGCAGGCACCTGTGATTTATAATTGCTGGGACAAATAAAAATGGTCTTTTGTTGTGTTGGATTTCTGGAATCATATTTGAGAATTGTACTGTGATTGAATTGTTGCTGTGTTACAGAAATCAAAGCACAGGGATGGACTGAGGCAGAGCTGCCAGAGCCAGACAGGCCAGAAACCCATTGCACTGCAGGTAGGTTTAAATTCAGTAAGTTGCAATACAAAGTCATTTCTGGACGATGTCTGTACATGTACATCAGCCAAGGCCACTTCAGCTGGGGGGGGAGTCTAGAAGATAATGTGAGAGGTGCAGGGTCATGAGAAGGGGACTTAGAAGGAGCATAGTGCTTAGCACCCTCCTGTTTGTTGAGGGTCCTGTGATAGCCATAGCCAAAAAAGGTGCATTTGAACAGAGAAGATTAGATATTCTCCACACTGTCCTTGTACTTTACCATCTTTCTGGCATTTTAAGTTTTTATAAAGAAAATTGGGGTGCAAGAGCATGAGACACCTTAAAGAGTCAGTAGGTGAATACCAGTTCTTTGAAGATAAGCACAGTCTGTCTCAGAGGACTTGATTATCCAACAGCAACTTGATCTCGTGGTCTCTTGGTTCAGTGATTTGACACACTGTGTTGGCATTGTTATTTAGGGTGTTTTATGTAAACCAGTATGAGCTGGTTTATCCTGTTTAGAGTGTAAGCTACTTCTCCCATTCCTGCAACTGAACCTACCAATTCCATTACAGTGAATGCTTTCCTTATTTGTCTCTGAACTCTTAACTGTGATCACAAACAAAACAGCTGTGACCTCTGTCTTGGACATGAGGTTGTCAGACTTTTCTTAATACAAGACAGGGGATACTGCCTTGCCTGCCTTTGGATAGCTGTTCCCCAGTACCTTCAGAAATGAAATCATCTTTTTAGAAAAGAATGGTGGTATCTGAAGAACCATCATTGTACCAGTGTTTCTCAGGCTGCTCTCCTGGATTGCTGGTCAGCCATAAAACATAGGGCATTATCCCAGGAAGGGTGGAAAGTAAAACACTAAAACTGTAGCATGCGTGTGCTCTCACATGCTTCAGCAAGTCAACAAACTGGGAGGAAATGGCAAATCAAAATAGCAGATGTACAGAGTTTTAGCTTCATTTTTTGTTGGGAAATTTTAGTAAGTAACAGGGAAGCAAGCATGGCCTTGGATATTGTTTAGTTTTCTGATGGGGTAGATAGTCCTAGGATTTATTTATTTCTCAGTTGTTGGGAAGCACTGTGCTTGGACTCTGTTCTGGTGGGTCTGATTACGGCAGACAAGAGATGCCATCTCTCCTGCCTCTGATCTGGAGCATGGGTGTTGCAGGCACTGGTCTGAAGGAGGAACTAGTACAGCTCCTGTTGCAGCCAGCTGTGATCATCTAGACTTGGAAACTATACGATACTAGGGTTTTGTAGTAAATCCTTGGACTTGGACAATCCTGCTATTGCCATTCTCAGAAACAACCTTTGTTTTCTTCAGGGCTAAGTGGTGTGGGCACATCTGTCTCACCTGAGCTACAGACAGGCTGCTCTCCCTGCAGTGCTCAATCCAAGCAGCTTCCAGAGTGGTCTTTTTACACAATAGCTCATGGTGTTCAGTTCTCCAATTTCTGAGGAAACTCAGCCCTTGCGAAACTGAACAGATGGATCTGAGTTCCAGCAAGTAGACGCGGAACTGTGTTTTATTCCCACATCCTGAGCGAGTGCTCTAACCACTAAGGAAGGGCAAGGAAACTGCTGCTTCCTCTGGTCACGCTGTGTAGTAAGGATGTTGCCCTTCCTCATGAGAGCAAAGAGGTAGGCAGGGCAGAGCAAAATGTGCTGAACTTCAGATGAAAAGAAGGGCCTCCTGTTGCCCTGCATGAAGAGCCTGAGCCCCCTGAAGAGGTGAGTTTAAGGGGCTCCTCCCTCCCCGGTGCTCCCTGGTGCTGGCTGAACCAGCTTTGGTGCAGTGAGCAGTTTGCATGGGTCACGCTCTGTAGCATCAAGCCCTTTCCTGCGTGGGGAACCTACTTGCTGAAATCACAACTGTTGCTTTTGCTGCAAAATCTAGAGACTACAGTAGTTCATGTCCTTTTGTGTAGCCCTGCTGTGCCAAAAATCTAGGTCCACAAATAGATTAATAGCTTGTTCCTGAGGGGACATTAACACCACAATACTCTGGACGTACGTGCTTGTACAGAGGAAAAGTACCATTTGGCACTACTTTCTTCCCAAACCCTCCTCCCAGCAGGCTCTATATTAAATATACATTAACCCCCCGCCCCAATAACTACACAATTATGACAGTTGAAACAGAATTAGAGGAGCTAACATAAAGCCAGGCTCTGCGTCCCACCTGCACCGCAGGCTGCTGGCAGAGCACCTGTCAGTCGTGATTTGCATCTGTGCGATGGTTTCTTTCCTGGAAGAAAAAAACCCAAAAAGCAGGCTTACTTCCAGCCTGCTACCCTGAAAAGCTTTTCAGTCACAGCGACAGCAGAGCCATAGCAAGAAGTGCTTCTAATGCATGCGTCGCTTTGCTCTCAGAAGAATCGAAAACAGTGCTGACAATCAGCTCCTTGCATCTTGTTGCACTTCTGCTGCTGGTGGGATGTCTACCAGCTGTTACTAGAAAAATCCAGCTGTACCATATAAGCAAAGTGTGCACTGGTATTTGTGGGGACCTAACAATCAATTTCTTAGTCATCCATTTGTATATAAAGTACATAATAAAATAGTCGTACAAGAAAAAAACAACAGTCCAGTTTCTCTAGAAAGCTCAAAGCTCTCTGGGATGGTCTAACACATTGAGTCCCGGTGATCTATGCATTAGCATCGTTCAAGAATGGATGGCGTCTTTCTCTTGAATAAGCAGCATGCTTAGCAGTAGAAATAAGAAAAAAGTACCTTTCCAAATGCCTTGTATAATGCATTGGCGTTTTCACAGGTTGATCTGGACTCTCAGCATTTACTCTGATAGCCTTAACACTGAAATTTGTGTGTTGCATTCCTTGCTTTGGACGAATGCCTCTTTCTTTGTAAGCTAAGACCAAGCACTGAGGCAGTTTTAGTTCAAAGATAATAATGTCTTTAGTTAAATAAACCTAAGACTGCCATTGTTTTTAAACGTAGCTCTAACCCATTTGTTGCAAATTATGACTTTCTGTGTTTGCACTGCTGTGACTATGCCGGTTCCTGATGTGGGCTCATTAATAGATTATTTCCTTGTTAGCTGTAGGTAAAGCTTTGACCTAGAGCTGATTAGGGAAAAGAACTTCTGTATCTATTATCTTTTCTCTTTCATAATTAGTATAATTATGCTTCTGTGGCCCAGACAGCAGTCTCAGACAGACTGCTGTGGAGCCACAGAAACCGTCTGGACTCCCAGAATGGAAGTTTGCTGTTAAGCAAGAGATGGCTGGGTGTTGTAGTGTCAGGGAAAAGCAGAATTACAGCATTACACAGAAAGTAACCAAACCACTGGAGAGAGATTTCCCTTCCTCCCCACCCGGTTCAGTTCAATTAGCTGGTAGGAATGCAAAAAACGGGTTCTGTCATTTCCACTTTTTTAAAGATAAATTGGCACACCTATGAAACAGAATCAGTCAAGGGCACAGTATTTCAGTTTATAGGTGAAAATGACAGGCAGTGTTGCAGAGGAGAGCATCCAGCTGAAACTGCTCTGGTTTTGACACAATATTACAGCTATTTAGTTATGTGTTCACCTGCTCTCTGCTGGCTTGGGCTGGTTGAGAGTGTTTGCAGCTGAGCAGAGTGGGTGTGACTGGGGCTAGTCCAGCACTGGGGTGGGGGCTGCTTTCCACCAGTGAGGGGAGGGTTTTTGCTTCCCAGAGTTCACGGTTTGTCTCGGAAGTGAGGTTACAAAACAAAAGCAAAGGAAGGGAGGACTCTTTTCAAGGTAGATCATAGCAGCCTTTAGGGGAAAACAAGGTAAGGAGGTGAGTTTGGTTTAGTGTCCGCTACTAAAAAGTCTGGAAAGCATTGAGCAGTGTAACTGGCAAATTCTGAAGCTTAAACTTTGAAGGAGTTTAAGTGTGTATTGGAGAGCACTAAGAACTGTCCTCTTTATTGCCTCTCAGCCCTCCCACCATGTTTTCACATTAGAGTGCATGTTACTTTTCCTTATAGTGCAACTGGACTGACAGGATTTAGCAGGACTGTTGTTCTTTACAGTCATCTTGGGTATCGTTGCTCTGGTGGAGTGGAAGGACAATTCCCTTTATGAAAGGGCAGCTGTGGCTGAAATGCAGAGCTCAATAGAAGGAGAAAGGAGGTTATGGTAGTAATTGTGAGGCAGCAAGTGCAACTCCTTCCACGGGCTCAGGGCTTGGAGTCCCCACCTTGCGCATCACAGTGGAGTTCTCCAGCGAGGTGGGAGTGGGTGGTTGTTCAGTGGGAGCAGCCTTCGTCCAACCTTTTGAATTAATCTTGCAACCTCAGAGACTTACAGTCTGAGTGACTGTATCTCAAGTGGAGAGGGAGGCTCTAGTGTTTCATACTCTTCTCCATATAATGATAAATGCATGAGCAGCTGCTGGGAGAGAGGAGAAGGCTCAGGCTCTGGGATACTGTTAGCTTACGTGTTAAATGCTTTCTTGGGAACTAAGAATTATAAATTTGAATCCCTTCCAGAACAGAGGGGGTTTAAGGCATAATCTACTACATCTCAGCTAAATGCCAAGCTAGTTGTGGTTTGAAGGCAGTGACTCCTGCTCTTAAATTAGGACTAGAAGCATTTTCTTTTAAGCAGAGGGTGTGCATTGTGCATCAGTGATGCTTCTTCTTAGTAAATGCCTGAAGGTCCCAGGGAGGCTGTAGAAGCTTCTGGCAGGGGTCCTGGGCTGTGCCACTTGTCTGCCCCTGCATCTCCTCCTGAGGAACCTGATTGTCCTTGGACTTCGTGTAAGCTCAGTGATTCTGTTACAACAGTCCCAGGCTCCACTCAAGGAGTGCTGCCTGTGGAGCTGTTTGAGTCCTGTGGGCTGAATTCCTTGCTGTTAGCCCTCAGCACTATCAAGAAAGAAAACACTGAAACATAAGAAAGTACTTTGACATAAAGAACCTGGCAACTGATGGGGTGTTTGATTTTTTTTTTCCTTGATTGTTTTTATGTATGACTTCTAAAAAAAAAAATTAAAAAAATATTAGGTAAAAACATAACCTAGTTGGGAAATGATAAAACCACTCTGGGTTATGCTGCTGCATTGTGCTGTGGTGTAACTGTCCACGTTCTTTCTGTGTTCCACATGTGATAAAATGACCTGGGGGAGGGGAGGGTGTCTGTAATACAGTCCCGGGCTCCTTGCCTGGAGGTGTTCCATAAGCAAACTCAGAGATGAGCCGTGATCTGAGGTTTGTCATGTGTTAGGTTGATGTGCAACAAGGGAGGGAGTGTGAGGCTGTGATTAAGGTTATTGTGAAGCACTGTGAGAAAATGAAAGGCTTGTGTACCTTGTTGGGTTTTCGGTGGAAAAAGAAAAGTTTTGTGATGTTTGGACGAGTCTTCTCCTTTATTGAACCCTTTTCAGGCTGTGATTAAATGCTCTTACAGCTGTTGATTGTCGGACTTTTTTAATAAAGCATTGGTAAGACTGTTTTGTTAGTGTAATAAGTAACACATTTTGGAAGTAGCTACATGATTGAGCACAAGAGCTTGTAAATCCAAGTTGGGTCAGTGTCTTGGAGCCCAAGAAAACAGGTAAAACCGCCTGTCAAGAGGAATGATACCGTTTAGTCCTGGGTTACCAAACAGAAATTTGAGATAGCAAGCAAAAGGCACTCCCTGCATCTGTAAAAGTTTCAGGCTTCAGCTAGATTTTTACTAACTTTAAGAGACTGAGTTCCCGCTAAGAACCATGAATTGGCTTATTAATTGGCTGTTACTGACCTTTCTCTCTGTTTACTCATGGTGCTAATGCTTTCTGTGCATTACAGGAAAAAAAAAATCACAGTTTACACTCTCTTCCTGCGGAGCTGGCAAGCATTTACTGAGCAGCGTGAAACCCCTCCCTCCAGCTGATAGGGAGCAAACTGTGTTAGAAGTGCAACTATTCAGACTGAGACACCGCTCCCGGTTGTGCAGGGTGGAGGCTTCGAAGTGCTCATTAGCAATGGTATGTCCCCGTTCCGATGGGGACAAGCCCAGCTGGAGTTAGGCTGGCACAGAGCAGGTGAAGAAACAAGATGATCTAAATCTGTTTACACAACTTACTGACAGTTTACCAACCAAATAAATAAGCTTGTATGTTGACTGTATCCAGAATGAGTCAGGCCGTTTTACAATATGCCTGTTTTGGCTACAGAAGTGCAGGTGTTTTCTTCCTGGGAAAGACTTCAAAAAAGAGTGAGGCTGACTTGCTTCTAATGTGTGTGGAAGTTCTGGCATTCTCTCCTGGGGCTTCCTTACCTCTTGTTTGCTCGTTACCTTACAGTGTATTACTTGTTCCCCCAGACTTTATGCATATAATTTATTTTTATTAGCTACCCAGTTATCATGCCATCTTCCAGCCCAAGGGAATTAGTCATCCCCAGCTCCATTTTTCCTTTCTTATTTACAAGGTGCCTTAAAATCTAAAATGACCCCTCGGTTTGGGTGTGGCCCCCATGTGAAAGCACTTGAAGAGATTTGTTGTTCACTGAATTCCCTTTCACAGTATTCAAAGTGAGGGGCTTTAATTAATAGTTTTTTCTTCTCTTAAAATGAAAGACATGAAAGGATCACAATGCATAGCAGTGAATTTTGAGTCTTACATAGCATCCTGATTTAGATCCTGTTCCTTGCCACTTTGTGAGAAAAGCTTTTCTATGAATATTCTTACAGATTACAACTATTTTTTTTTTTTATAACATTGGTTTCTGTAGGCATGGTAAACAGGTTGAGTTGCTGGGAACGGAGGTAGAGAGGACTAAAAATTCTCCCCTAGAGAGGAGGGGAATAAAGAAAGCCTGTAGGTATAATTTGTGGTCTTTTGGAAATACTTCGAGTTACAAGCACCAAGAGATGGGCATTCCAGTGGCTGCAGAACCTGGTATGATGCTTTCTTCCAGAGTCCTTGTGTGAACTCCTGTTGAAGTTTTTTTGTTATTTTTTTGTAATTAGTATCGATGGTCACAGTAATAAATAAAACAGGAAAATATCATGAAGGCACAAGCAGGTTTTTTTGTTTTGTTTTTTTGACTGATGGAGGGCAGTGCACAGGCATACAGTTTATTAAAATAATTCTCTATGAACAGAAATAGCATAATGACAAGTAGAATTCACCTAATAATTCTCAGAATGGCTTTTTGATTTTCCTCTTAAAGTTTCTTTGCCAGCTGATGTGCTGAGTCAGGGTGGTGAGCCTGACAGAAGAGGGGATAGCTCTGAAAGGGTGGTTTGCCTCCTGTAAAGCTCCAGTCCGCATACACTGAGGCTTGAAGGTCTGAGACTATTGAGGGATGAGGAAAGCATGATTTCTTTGTAGATGGAAGAGGTCTTGTAACTGATGCATAAAAGTCTGGGTAATGGTGCTGACTAAAGACCCTGGTTATCTTCTCTGTTAGAAGAAATCTGTTTCTAACATGATGGGCAGGTAGATCTCTTCAGCACCTGAGGCATGGACGCAGAGAAGCAAATCTTCAGATCCCTGGGGGAAGTTGGAAGCTGCAGAAACGCACAGGATCCTGAAGAAAACTGAGACTTTTTGCAGTCATTGTTGATGTCTTGGTACTGCCATGCTGCACGTGGTGCCAGCTCTGAAAACTGTGTTCTGGCTGCCTGGATCAGTTTCTCTGCCATTCCTGTGGATTCACTTTCCACCCGACCTCTTCCTGCTGGGTTCCCGGGGCACGCTCTGGAGGTAGCACTGTCAGGTCGCTGTGTTTGTGTTCAGGTCCCTGCTCTTGGAGGCCCATGGTACGAAGGAGAAATCAACACTCAGTAGATTATCTTTGCAGTGTAAATGATCCTCTTCGTCTCGGCCTGATTCCTGCGTTGCAACAGGCAACTGTGAAATCGCATCCACAGCAACAAACAGTTACAATTTCTCTGCCTGTCCTTCCTCTCCTTCCTGTTCTGTATTATGGCAGGATTATGCTGATTCTCACTTTTTCTGTTGTGTTTTTTTTCTTTTTCTGTGAGGGGAAAATTGAATGAGGTGGAACATTTTCCTTTTTTTTTCCTCTCTCAAGCTTGTCTTTCCTCTTTCACACATGATCCATTCAGGAATCCCCAGTCCATGTCTTGCTTTTATTGGTAGCAGTACCACGTGGTGCTTCTAGTTCAGTACAGCTTGTGTGCATCGTGGAGTAAAAACTAGTGGTGAACCTGGCTGGAGTTCTGCAAAAATTGCCTGGTTGTTGTACTGCTGACAAATAGGCAAGGGCGAGTGCGCTTCACTCGCTTTTGTGCCAGTTCTCGTCCCTTCGTGGTTACTCTGTAGCACTCTGCAGAATGGCTGCATTGTCTTGCCTTGCACCTTCCCACAAGTCCTATATCCACTGTAATCTTAGTGCTCTAAAACTTTATTAATTGCCTTTTGGGAAGAACCTTCGGAGAACTAAGCTGTTCGTAAGGGTTTCTTGGATCTTGAAAGGGCCAAGAGGGTCAGGGCAGCACCGTCTTAAATAGCTCTCACAGGCTGGGCTCAGCCTTGTAAGCAATGCCCTGAGAAAACTGTGCATTTCATAAACCATTTCCCAGAATCTCTACTGCTTAAATCCCAGGTTTTGCAGTGTACCTAGACTATTTTGTCAGCAATCAAAAATTGTGTAAACAAGGTCTATCGCTGTAAATCTGTAATTGGGGAAATTAAATAAAGTTTTAATAAGTATGGAAAGAGATGTTACTGTAGTCTGATCCACAGTTAGTCTGCACTCAAATACTTTTCAAAGTGGCCAGCTGAGTGTTGGATAGTTAATGTGAGATGTTAAAAAGAAGCTGAAGTACCTGCTTATATTCCAACAATCAGGTGGCTTTAAAAGGTTTCAAGCTGTGCACGCTGAAAACCTGGGAAGGCTCCAAGAGTTTGAAGCCTTTTCTGGCCACGTGCTTTCTATAGACTTAAAGATTTGCTTCATTCTTTCACAGAAAAATCACGGAATATTCTGAGTTGGAAGGGACCCACAAGGATGATTGAGTCCAACTCTTAAGTGAATGGCCCTTCAACCACCGTGATAAAGGGGCAAGTCAAAGTGTTTGCTTTCTGCATATATGGACTTAATCTAAAGGAAGAGAATTTCAGTATCTTCACCTCCAATTATCTTACCCCTAGTGGACAAGAGAATGCATTTGAGTAGAAAATACCCTTTGCCCCAGGGTCATTTGCAATCCCCATCAGCTCTTTAGAGGTCATTGGTGATTAGTTTGGCCCTTCTGTAAACCAACAGCAAGATGCACTTGTTGGCTTTACATTTGGGACAGTTCACTGAAGGTTGGTAAAGTTTGCTCGCGGGCTGTTTCGTTTAGGGTTTTGTGCTGTTATTTCTGGACAAGGCAATACAGCATGTCTGTAATGCTGAGAGCTAATCCTTTTGCATTGCTCCTGCCGTCCCAGACAGCTGGAAGCATGGTTGTTGAATTGCGTGTCACTTCGCCACCTGAAAGTTGGTTCTGGCTCGTGGGTTTTGGTTTTTCCCCCTTGCAGCTAACTAGTACTTGATGTGATTAGAATCCAAAAGGAAACCATTTTGTATGGGCCCTTAGTGGGGAAAAGCAGTAAGCAGATTTGTGTCTCTGTTTTTGCCTTTTTTTTTAGTGTTTTGGACTTTTTTTTTTTGTTGTTGTTCCAGACCTTACAGAACCTTTCCCATCTTTTGTTGCTGCACGTAGGATTTTATCAGTCATAACGAAATATTTTATTGATCATATTATGAAAAATCAATTAAAAAGTTGCCCTGGCCTTCAATTTTGCACTGCCTACTATGTGTGTGCACTGGCAGGTTTGAGTGCTCACCATTGTGAATGAGAAGAGAGTACCTTGGGGTGCCCAATTATAGCAGCAGCGAGAGGAAATTCAGAAAGAGTAATTTTGGCTTCCTTCATTGCCTTTATGTCGGCCTCTGAACGAGTGGCCGTTCCACTCCTTTCAGATTTCACAGCAGTGAGAGCGCTAATGGCAACTCTGCGCAATTTTGACTTCTCATGTCCATGGGATTGAATCAATGCTTCTCCTTCCACATTTAGTAAAACAATTTTACACGCGTGCTGAGCAGCTATTCTTGTCTATACCTGCTTTGAGATGGGCTAGATGAACTGGAAGATTTTATAGAAAGCCATCTCTTTCATTCCTTCTCCCTCACCCCCCTTTTTTCTTTTTCTTTTTTTTTTTAAGTAAACTTGAGATTGACAATGGAACAGTTCTGTAAAGGGAGGTATTTTTAAGACAAACATGAGGAAAAGCCAAGTGTTTTAATAGGGCTTATCTCATAGGGGTGGAAGTTTAAAGCAGGAAAGAAGAAAGTTGATATGAACAGAAGAAAAGAAAAGCAGCTGAGCTCTCCCCATTGAAGCATATGAAATTCGGGTGCTGTTACCACAGTATCTGAACACTCAAATTGTTAATGTATTTATTGGTGTAAATACAGCAGACTCTTTTGGAAGAGAACTGTGACCCGGAAACTGAGTTTAGGGGCTTGGATACCTGAAGTAGGTTCCAAGCAGAGTGTAGATGCTGAAATCCATGACTGCAGTCTGTATATTCCCTGCTCAGTCACTACTTAACCCCCGGGGGTGATGAATCTCCCTGACCTCTATGAACAGCTGGATTCTGCTTTTGTACCTGCCCAAGGCTGCTCAGAATAGGAGTCCCACAGCACAGCTGTGGGCAGTGTGGACAGTAGGGACGTGAGACCTGACCCGAAAACAAGGAGTTCCTCTGCCTAAGTTCCGATCAAAGCACACTCATTGGTCGGGGGAACCGAGCTCCCAACAAGCATCACATTTCTGTCTGGGCTGCTTTTAAATTGTAGCTGGGGAAGGTGCTTGACTGTGAAGAGGAAGGCAGGTTTCAAGTGCTATCTCTGAGCACTGTCTTTTAATGTGCTGTTTAATATTAACATCACACCCGTAAGCAGAAATAAGAACAGGCAGCGGAGAAGGACTGGGGGTCCTGGTGGATAACAATCTGTCTGTGAGCCAGCTGTGTTCCCCTGTGGCCAAGAAGGCCAGTGGTATCCTGGACTGGATTAGGAAGAGCATTGGCAGCAGGTTGAGGGAGGTGGTCCTGCCCCTCTACTCAGCCCCGGTGAGGCTGCATCTGCAGTGCTCTGTCCAGTTCTGGGCTCCTCAGTACAAGGGGGACGTGGAGCTCCTGGAGCGAGTCCAGTGAAGGGCAACAAAGATGATGAGGGGACTGGAGCATCTCTATGATGAAAGGCTGAGGGAGCTGGGCCTGTTCAGCGTCAAGAAGAGACAACTGAAAGGGGACCTCATCAATGCCTACAAGTGTCTGAAGGGAGGGTGTCAAGAGGACGGAGCCAGGCTCTTTCTGGTGGTGCTGAGGAATAGGACATGAGAAACTGATGTACAAAAATTCTACCTGAACATGAAGAAGAATTTCCTTACCGTGCAGGTGACCAAGCCCTGGAACAGGCTGCCCAGAGAGCTTGTGGATTCTCCCTCGCTGGATATATTCAAAAACTGTCTGGACACAATCCTGTTCAATGTGTTCTGGGATGACCCTGCTTGGGCAGGGAGGTTGGACCACATGACCCACTGTGATCCCTTCCATACTGACCCACTCTGTGATTCTGTGATACATGTACTTAGCTGTGTATTTGGGTAGTTCTGTAGCACCTAACTGCAAATGCATGAAGAGAGCACATAGGAATACTTACTGGATTCATGGAAACTTGTCCTCTTCAGACTTTTTGAAGTTCTCCTTTTCCCCTCGCATTTAAAATGTGTGTGGGGGGTTGGGGAGTCTAAGAACGTGTAACAAAGCTGCTTGCCTGCCTTTCCCAAGGAAGCAGCTGCTGCTGTGCAGCAATAGAGAATGTGGTGGAGGAGGAGGCAGCACTGTTTTCTTCATGTAACAGGCACAGCTGCAGGAGATCTGAAACCTCGTGGCTACACTTGACCAGGTTTCCTTGTCAGAAGCACATCTGGTTTTCAATTTGATTTAACCTGCAAACCGTGCTCTGCCTGCAATGGGACCAGGAGTCCTGAGATGCAAATCCTTCTGTAAAATGCCAGTGTGTTGCTGCTGGGAAAATTACCAAGGGAGCAGATCTAAAACATTTCCCACCTTTTCTTGGTAGTCCTATGAGAGAGGCTTACCTTTGTCTCGTGACCTTACGTGGCTGGGATTTGTGCCTGGCAATTCGAGTGGTCCAGGAACTGTCAGACTCCCTTCTCCTCCTTTTAGTGCTTTGGTTTGGCAGGTCTCCCCCGGCATCTCCTCACAGTGTCATTGGCCTGGTACATACGAGTTTCCTCTGCTGGTGTTTACTGCCTGGCACTTTGGACAAGACGAGCCCAGAATGTCCTCTGTGAGGCATGAGCACTGTGCCGTGGACACAGTCCCTGTCTCCCCTGGTGCAGCTCAGCTAAGGGTGCTACAGGAGCTGGGTCAAGGTGGAAACAGGCCGCTCTTGGTTGCGTCCTGTGCCGGAGGCGTTGGGATGCTTTGGTACAAATGAGCAATCGTTTTCGTCTTAAGAGCTGGGAGAGTGAACGCCTGTAAACTGCAGCCCTCTGACAAAATGCCTGTTTGTTTCTGGTACAGAGAGTGTTAACAGCAGAGAGACAAGAGGGGAGATGTGCCAGGGTTACTGATTGTAAGAGTGTATAATTCCTTGAAGAGCAGGCAAGCCCGAGGTTTTAAAATTCTACCTTATATGGTCCCTTCCAGTATCCTGTCCTGCCTTAGGAAGGCTGTGTGGATGCTGCAAAGGTTCAAATACAGATCCAATATGTGGAGTCTGGATATTTTAAACGAGGGCGTGAACTGAAAGACTGTCAGGCATAGCAAATGTACCCAGGGGTGGTGGTGGAGGAGGGAACAGCTAATAGATGTTTTCCCCTTGCTTGACATCTGTCACCTCCCCCCATGCCAACCCTTCCTCTGTTTGTAGCAAACCATTTGCTCCCATTAATTAGAACTGGATTCCTGCCATCCCTCCAGCTTTATGCCTGTACAAATGTCAACAGAGCCAGGACTACACAGGTGGGAGAAGGGCTAGTCAGAGGAGATCTGTTGCATCTGTTTGGGGAGGGATAGATGGGGGGAAATGCCTCTCCCCCGCTTTCCAAATCAGGCACATTAGCCTAGACAGCCTACAACAATAATTGAATTGCAGACTGGGAGCCCCAGGATGCCACTTTCCCCATTCCTTTTCTGAGCAAACTGCACTTTAAGCCATCCCCTCCAGATAAATCTCTTTACCAAAGTGGTCTGTATGAAGGCTTACATACAAGAACATAATGGTGCTGTCATTTTTACAAATAATCACAACAGGAGCAGAAAAATAAGAGGAAGATGATTACGCCTGAAAATCCAAATGAAGTTCCAGTGGCTAATGCAGTGGAAACTAAAAGGAAGCTGAACAACAATCCCAAGCTGTTCTTGCCAGGCACGGGGCTGGTTTTTCTGCTGTGATTTAGGAGTGTACAGCTGTGTTGCCATGACATTATAAGGAAGTGTACTTAGCCCGGGATGGTTTTCCTTGTGTAAAATGCTATGAAGACAAAGTACTTGATGTGTTAGTTGAAGCAAACCTTGAGTGGAAGAAACAGGTTAACCTAGATTAACTTGGCTGGGTTGTAAAAGAAAAAAACCCTGAAAGCCCTCCCAAGGCCACCTCCAGCAGTAAGAGCTCTGGTTCTGCTGGGGTTATGACTCAAGAGGGTGGCACTGATCTTAACACTGAGGATTAAACCCCATCTTAAAAGGAAGTGGAAGAGCAGGCTCTTCCTTCCCCCACTCCTTCATATAATGATGGGAAGTATTTCTTTATGTGGCATCAGAAGGGCTGGGTAATGTGATGTGCCTGTGTGTACCCCAGAGTACTTTAAGCCTTTTTACATCCTGGAAGATGATGCTCTGAATTTGTTCAGGCATGGAGGACCTGAATGCCAAGGTTGTGAATACTGCAAACATCTGAACTAATGGCAGAATGGTCTGGGGGAGAAAGAATGGTGCCTTGCTCCTGCATCTGAAAGAAAACAGGTGCAGGCTCAAAACCTGGAAGGAAGGAGGCCCTTTGAAGTCACGTAGTTTTCTCAACAGAAACACTTTTGGGGATGTTTTTACGCCATCCCTGTGTTCCCCTGTGGGGATGGGGCCACCAGCCCCTGCTCTGCTGCAGGGGGGCTGCAGCGAGCGTGGTGTTCCCCTGGGGCTCAAGTGCCTCATGTTGCAACATGGCAGGTCAAGTGTGCAATTTCAGCCTTCAGTGTTCTCTGTTGATCAGGAAGAGCAGAAAGGACAGCAGTAGATCTTTAACAGACCTTTCCCTTCCTTCACACGTTCTTACCCCAGTTCAAGGTTTTCCTTCCCCCTAAAAACAGGCTTTTTTTTTTTTTTCTTTTATTTTTTTTTTTTAAATCAGCAACGCTTTCTGTGTTCACTTCATGCGTGTCTGATATTCCCTTTGCTGGTTAGAGGTGGGGCAAGTAAAACAGAGCTGACTGACTTACCTCTGAAGGTCTGCAAGAATCTCTCCTAGCACAACATTTGCACTAATTAAACTAACTTCGGGAATCATTTACAGGTCAAAGTAAAGGGACCCACTTAATGCATAAACATAGTTGGAAAGCAGAATGTCTCAGAGGGTGGTGGAGGGAGAGGGGAGAGCTGTCAGTTGTAGCTCACGGGGTGGTGGGGGTGAAACTGCCGTTCCTCTGAGACAAATTGGGCGTTTCCTGAGTGCCTCAAAATTAGCAGTTGTGTCCACATGAGGTAAACATAGTTGAGTGTAACAGAAACTTGACAGATGCATGTTTTTCAGGAAAAAAAAAAAAAAGTTACTGTGTCAGTTAAATAGCGGGGTATTAATTTACTGCTGAGATGTGCCAGTTCTAGTATCTGTGCTGCTGGACTATCAGCAGCATTTACAAGTTTGGTGTGACACTTGTTGTGCAAGTGTAGGTGTAAGGAGAGCTCTGCTGGAGGGCCCTGCTCTTGTGAACAGCCTCCGGGCAAGAGTGTGTGTTCCTAGAATCTGTTTTGCAGCCAGGTGTAAACCACAGGGTTCATGTTTAAGTCCAAGGTTTTGTTCCTCTGCTTTGAGTTTTACTTGAATGAAAAGATTTGGTTTTTAAATATTTCCATCTTGGAAGTGTGTTGAAAGTGTACATATGAAGAAACTATCATTACCCACTAGTTAATCCCCACCTTTTTCTGTCAGGTGCTTTGTTGCTTCAAGAGAAATCTTAGTTTTATATTTGCTCCCTCTTCTGTGCTGGATGCTTTACTGTGTCTCAGAGCATCATCACCTGAAGCTCTTAATTTTTGCTTGGGGTTTGTTCACCCTGGTTGGGCTTGTCACCACAGGCTTGTCAGTCATTCCCATAAGAAAAGCTGCATTGTCCCTTGTGAGATGGCAAAAGGCAGAAGAGGACAGAACAGACTGGGAAGTGAAGAGCGATGGTGAGGCAGAAGCTGCCTGAGCGCTCGGCTGGGCATTTCCCAGTTGTTACTGACGTGCAGTGGTTCGGGAAGTGACTGTAGGCGGTGCCTCGGTCGTGGCCACCAGCGGCACACGAGCGAATTGCCCGTGTCTCGGGGAGAGCCTGTGCTCGTGGGAGGAGCACAGTGGGCACGTTTGACTTCTCAGTGGTCTTGGCCGTGAGCGTGCCGTGTCTGTGTCAGCAGCACCTCTGAAATAAGATCTGTCGAAGTGCACTGAGGAAATTATGTTGAAAGGCAGCTGATGGGAATGTTCATTAAAGGCAGGATTCTTTTCTGGGGAAGGCTAAAGGGGTGCGAGACCTCTGTCAGAGCTCGTGCATCTGTCGGTTCCAGCTGTCTACTGCATGAAAGGGCACCTGTGCACAGAAAAGAGCAACACTTGGCTGCTGTAGTGTGCTCGCCCGTCTCAAGACACTTCCATCTGGGAATATGCTGAGAGCCAGGGGTGAACGTTACAGATTGCTGAGTTTTAAATCCCCGTGTCCCCAGGGCACTTAGCACATGAATGTGCATAGCAGGGGGGCTTTTCCCAAGGTGAGTGGCATTGATGGATGGAGTAACCAGGGCTGGCAACAAACTCGGGCTCTTAAAAAAGAAAGCCTGAGAAGCTTTTAAGTACCAATTGTCGCAGAAACATTTTGCTACTGTGGAGAGAGTAATTTCTGTCTATTCCTAGAGAATAGGATATTTCAGTATTCAGTCCTGATATTCTTTGAAGCTAAACAATGGGACCATGAAAACAAGCTTTTGTCTGATGCCTGTAAGAATGTGTGTCCTGGTATTGATTCAGGCACACTTTCTTATTGCTTCTGCTTTCCTCTAGCTTACGTGTGATTTAGATTATACCTGAGGTTTTAGGCTTTTATAATTTTGGTTTTTTTTCTTAATCACAGAATAACTTAGGTTGGAAAAGACTCTTAAGGTCAATAAGTCCAACTGTAAACCTGCACTGCCAAGTCTACCCCTAAACAATGTCCCCCAGTGCTACATCTCTATGTCTGTTGAGTACCTCCATGGATGGTGACTCAAACACTTCCCTGGGCAGCCTGTTCCAATGCTTGACAACCCTTCTGGCGAAGAAATTTTTCCTAATATCCAGTCTAACCCTTCCCTGGCTCTATTTGCTGGAGCATCCCACCGTTTGGGAGTAATTTGAAATCAAGCAGAAAAATGCATAACCAGGCAGAGATAAATACCCCAAACCAACCAGTGAATCCCTAGTCTCTCCTTTGTCCTGGCTCTGCCAGGTGTGCATTTATGGCTGTTACTTGAGCAGTGAGGTATGCTGCTCCAACAGCACATAGGCCATATTCATTTGTGTACACAAACACCAATAGAAAACCAGTAGTGACACTCGACTCCCTCTTCCTACTCACAAGAATACCTCCCCCCTTCACTGTAAACACAGATTTTAAGGAGCAGTAGCCCGGGCTAGGCAGCCTGCATCCCAACCTGTTAGAGGAAGAGTCACAGCAGAACTAGGAATAAATGTGATGCCTGGATTGCCTGTTTTAGAGTCCCTGGTGATGTATTTTGTTTGACTGTGATGATTGAGTTGAGGGAGATGGAGGTGAGATGAACTGATGTGTTGGGGTGTGGGCCTGCTTTGTTGTTAGCTGATAAAAATGGCAAGGAAAGACAAGTTTCTGCAAGACAGACTTAGAGTGCATTAAATAAATATAAATTTTATTAAAAACACCCACATCTCAGCGTTATCAGGAATGATATAATAATAAACAGCTTTCAAATAACCTGCATTACATTACAATACTTACAGTATTTATAACCATCCTCAGATTCTTTTTATAGACATACCAAACATCTCATGAAAATGAATGAAAGTAAAAAAAAAAAAAAAGTAGAACATAAGCGTAGAAAATGCACACAGAAGTTCATTACCTTAGTGTCAAACTGCTAAAGTTTCCTACACAAGTTAACCACTAGCTTTAGAAGTGAACTTTTTACCGCTGTGCGTCAATCAAGATGAAAAATTCATTCAAGTAAAGTTGACACCACTCAGAAGCATCTTCAAGTATGGCTATAGTCAACCTGATAATCCTATACAAGCAACTCTGTCTGCTTTGTCATTCATTCCAACTGAGGCAGGGTTCTGTACACCACAAATTACAGCTCAGGTATTTACAATACAAAAACTGATTCACCGACCAAGCTTCCTGCTCCTGCTGCCAGCAGTTTGGCAAATGACGGTGCACGGCGTATTAACCAAACATCTACTATGGATTACGTGGATTATATAGGACTTAAAAAAAAAAAAATCACCAAAAGATGAAGATATATAATGTTTTAATTAATCTGACATATAACCATTGTTTTGTTTTTTGTTTTTTTTTTTTTTTTTTAAAAGGCGAAACTTTTGTTTCAATGCAGCGGGTAGAGTCGCAGAGTGAGAATTAAAAACCAAAATTGCCATAATAAATATTTGACCATTAAACCCAAAGGCCTCCTTTGATTTACTTGAGTTAGGTTGTGATTCTTTTAGTTAGAATTTCGACCAAACTTTATCTTACAGTATATTGCACAAGATATATCTGGGACATGGAGGTTTGCATGTTTAGGGAAGCCCTTGTACAGACTGTACCTTTTAATATTTTATTTATTACAGTATCCAAGAAGCCTTGTTTAGAGAGTGACTTGAACAACTCTAGCAAACAGTCACTTGCCAAACCCCTGCCTTACATTTTTCCCTTTAATCAGCTCAGTGCATTCTACTTTCTTTTTGTTTATTCATTTGAAACAGTCAAAACATTCTAAATCTCTTAAACACTTCCATTACAATAAAAAGAGCTAACGAATTTACAAAATTAGTTTTAGTTACACAATACATGTACAAGAAAAATAAGAGTAGGGATTCAAAAGAAAAACATTAAATCCCTGAAAAAAAAGGAACAAAACAAAACAAAAAACCCAAGAATAATATATTTAACCTACAACAGCTTTACATACGCACAGGTGACACGCTGGCATAGGAGAACATGAGCTGAAATATCCCTGAATTTTTAGAACCAAAAAAAAAAAAAAAACAAAAAAGTTGAAGTTCAAGTTATACTTGCTAAAATGTCAAGTATCGAGAGTTTTTTTTGTTTAGTTTTTTTTTTATTTGTTTGTTTTTTCAAAGGCTATTGGGGGAAAAAGATGGTATACAATATATAAACTTTCACACTCAGTTCAATATCCTATTGCCAAACTAGTGTTGAGGTATATGACAAGTAGGAACATCACTCAAACCTTTTAATGTATTTTTTAGCTCACATTATGATATATTTGTAGCAGGCTGAGTAGCACCATGATGTGAATTCAGCTCAAAACCCAAATATATATAGATTTAATATTTTTACAGTACTAAAATACTAAAGCATTGCGTTAAAAAAAGTTTTGTTTACAATTTAATTTACTATACAACTCTCCTGCTTTTTTTTTTTTAATAGAAATTAATGATTTAAAACCACCACAGCAAGCCAGCTGCCTATTTTTTTTTTTTTTCTTCTATTTAATCAACGGAATCACGCAGAACTAACCCTGTTTCATTCATCCTGTGTAGGCATCGGTCTGCTCAATCTTCCTGGAAAAGAGGACACTTGCACCGAGAAATGACTTGCACCACAATGTACATAATTATCAACACAAAAGCAATCTGCCATTCGATATTTGGGGAGCGTACAGATCTCTAAAAACAGCAGAAGCCCAAGCTAACTAGTTGTAGTTTGTCGCATGCTGCTAATTATTACCTGTGGTTAATATAAAATTCTTTCCTTAAAACTGTACATATTTGAGCAATGAACTTGTCATAATAATTGTAGAAAACAGTTTACAGTATAGCTGTGTGAGATGAGCACCAGAAAAAGATGTGTTTTGTGTACTAAAGTATTCCCTTATATCCAGTAAGCCCCATTTTTATCATAACTGACTGTATTAAAAATGGATATGTAGCCCACTAGCAGATGCATGGCTAAACCAAAAGTATTTAAAAGCTTTTTTAGTTTAAAAAAATTATCTTTGCATTTTAAAATCAAAGTAAACTCTTTTTTTTTTTTTTTTTTTTTAATGTCTTAGTACCTTAGCATTGTTCAAGTTGCCAAGCTTAGGTAGACAAAGTGCTTTTGAAACACTATTTAAAAAAAAATATCTCTCTCTATATTTTATTGTCCTTTTCTAGGACTTGACTGGATGAGCAAAATCCAGAGGTCTTTGTAATTCCCATATGTTAAAAAGTAAGCTTATTTTAACACCAGGTAAATTCAATACATACATGAATGAAAAGGTCCTCCCTGTTGCTGAAGAACATTTGACTACATCATTGACATTTTGTTAAAAGGCATTAACTGTTCGACTGATAAAATAAAGACACCATTCTCTTAGATAGCACCATGGTTTTAGAATATTCAAACAAATTCAGTGTTTTGCTGTCTATTAGTTATGTTTTATACTTATCTACTTTGTTAAATAAAATCAAAAGACTAATAAGATTACAGTAAAAACTGCATGTTAAAAAGCCATAATTCCAGTATTTCAGTACATCATAGATTCAGCACCAGATGATATTTTAAGATTCCTGCAGTTGTAATACTACAGTATTATTTTTTAGGGTTTTTTTTTTTGCTCCTGTTCCATGACTATGCAAACATGATGACACTGAAAGTGGCCACAGATGTGCAAAACTGTAAGAAAAAAAAAAAAAATCCATTTGCAGATTATCTCTTTCAGTAACGTGTTCAAATGTAAATTGTGAAACACTTTTTTGTTATTTGTTTTTTTGTTTTTGTTTTGTTTTGTTTTTTTTTTTGCATAGGATGCTTTGGTCTTGTTTCCTACGTGCCATCTGTGACCACTTAAAAACCAGTGGAAAATAAGTGCGCTAGTGAGATTACCTCCTTTTGCTGGTGTGGTGAGGCTTTTTCCACCGATGAGTTCCGTAAGAACACTGGTTTTTCCTCCACCCTTGCCTTCCCCAAAACCTAAAGAACTACTACCCTACTCACAAGGTGTTTTTTCCGAATGAGGTAACCAGCCAAGGTGTGAAGTCAGATGTATCGGTTGTAAGGCCCTGTAACCCGTGTAAAGGCATATGGAGATGTAGTTACTGTGGAGTCCGTGGTGACCGACAGTGTCCTTTGTGCAAGAGACTTGATGAAGCGCACGTAGGTTGGCTCAGAGGGTTCGTGTGGCTCCGCGGGCTCCCGCTTCGCTTTTTTGCCGTAAGATTTCTGAGGCACGTAGTCGGGACCGTACTTCTCACATTCCTCTTCCTTCTCTCTTGCCTTCTCAGCCATCTTTGCCTCCCACAGAGCCAGACCGTGTTTTGGCTCATTCATGCTCTTGTGCTGGTAGAAGACAAGGGATATTCTGGTGGGATGGTTCCTGTTGGGGTTTTTTAAGGGAGTCGTTGCGTGGAGCTCACGTTTTGCACACTCTATGAGAATTGACCCATGAGATGGAGCAACTGCCACTCCTCCAATTTCTGGATCCAGAAAGTTCTGCTCACTATCTGACCAGACTTCATCGGGATCCTCTGCTTTTTCTGGATTCAGCACATCAGTTTTATCTAAACCACCCTGGGGAGTAGTCCTGTCATGGTTTTGACCTGGAAGCATGTTAGACAAACCATTAACTGCATGTGAAATAATTTCATTATCCTTATTTTGGAGGTGCAGTGAATTAGGAGGATCACTAAACATACTTGGAGCAGAATGGTAGTCGTGTGGTAAATGAGGAGGGGGTTGCACGTGATGGTGTTCACTTGTTTTACTCATGGAGGCATAATCCATGCTCGGGTTACTCAGATTAGATTTTAACCTTGAGGCAACCTCCATAAAATGACCATTGGCCTCATGGGTGGAGTAAGAGGAAAAAGACCCTACGTGGTGTACATTAGGTCTAATGGTGCAATTACTGAAGGAGTCTACCTGCATATTTTGGTTTCCATAATTCAAGTACTTGGGACCAAAACTCTGGTTATTCCCAAACCTATGCTGGTACAATGTTTGAATAGGTGGTAGACTTAGTTTAGAGATAGGGTCTTGGCTCTGGCAACTATACAAGTCCATGTGCTGATGCTGGGAAGGGTAGGAGCCCAAGTAAGAGGGGCAGTTGTCCATAGGTATGTTTCCATTGCATTGGTAGGGTGGATATTGGTTATTTTGACTTAATGATCCCGAATAAGGGTTCATGGGACTGGAAGAATTCAAATAAGACCCCACAGGCTGTGATGAGGTTGTATAGAGGTTCATGGGACTGGACCCTCCGTAGGGATCTGAAGTGTATGAAGAGTTTGGGTAAGCATTGGCTGGATTAGGCAACCTTACATAGAGATTTGCAGAACCTGAACCCGAGTAGGAATTAATAGGATTTGACTGAGGGTTGTGAGGGAGAGTGCGCTGTGGATGTTGTTGCTGCTGCTGCTGTTGTTGTTGTTGTGTGGCTGGTCCTGAAAGACGTAAAAGATCTGTAGATGTGAAAAGGAAAAAAACAAACAACCACACAACAAACAGCTTTAGAAAAAAATTGAACCCAAACAACAACCCAACAAATTACATACTTTATAAGACTTTTCATGACTTGTATCTATGAAATATCTAAGAAAAGTATATCATATGATGCATTAACAGAGACTCCCTTTCTCATACCTCAAACACAATCCTTTAAGAAGACGAGTAAATACTAAGGCTACTCTTCTTTTTTGGCAAATATCCAGTGAGATCAGATGTTAGTGGCAATGGGGAAAAGAGGACAGTGCAATCTGTTCAGAGTCACATGCACAAAATCCAAAGAGTTGAATCATCTTTTAAGTGGTCCATGAAAGGGGGCATCAAAGTGCTCCCAAACAGCCGTGCACAAAATTACTTCCTTTTCCCCAAGAATATCTAATTCTTCTCATCTATATGAATAAAACTGTCTTCAAAATATGTCCCTAGCTTTATGTAAAAAACCAGCATTCACTGATATACAGAACAGTGCAGTAATAACTGAGATTAACTGACGTCGTAAGAGCAAAAATATCATTCATTAAAGTGCAATGGCATCGTTTAATGGTCACAACCCTATCCTGGGTCACGGGACAGCTGACTTCTATTCATAGGTATTTCAGTGACCTTCTGGGTGGCCTTGGATGTATTGCTTTTTTCCTCTCTAAGAAAACTGCTGTAACAATAAATTAGTCCTCATGAACCCCTTTGCTTGTGACTCTCAAATCTACTGATGAAAACTGCCAGAGATTGTTGAGTGGATTTTTAAACTCTTACTCCACCATGGCAAACCTGTTTTGCTTTTGGTCTTGAGGCAGAGTATCAATAGTGGTAAAGAGGTTATGCTTGAATCCCCTCAAGTTAGGAGGTTCTCTGTTACAGTGGCAGACATCGAGTGATGTGTAGGTCATTCTTTCTTTGGCAGCAGCATCACACACTTCTCTTCATGGCTTCTAGCACTACTAGTCTTTTAAAGATACTTTACAATACACTGGATGACAAGCAGAGTTTGCTTCCAGATTTCTACAGGTGTTAACTATCCCACAGTAAAGGATTTCTCATTGCAACTTTTCTTTATTTTTTTTTCTTCTCCGGAGTTGTACCAAATTCAGCACTCTAGTTTTTATAAATATACAATATTGATATTCACTTTCAAGAATTCTCTCGCCTTTTTACTTCAATACGTTCTTGGGCTGAAAATAATGGTTTTCTTGAGACTGATTACAAATGGCCCTGGTTTCTAGGAAGCTTACCGCTGTTGATAAAGATCCTGACCGTATTCACGTGTTTACCTGCCAGCTGCTTTGCATGACCTCCCGCTTCAGAGTTGCCTTGCTTGTTGCGTGCTGCTGCAGACTTCTCTCTCTCAGCTTTGCTAGACCCATTCTCCAAGGAGGAAAGCTTTTCTGCAGCTGCTTTCTTTGCTTCCAGCTTCCTTTGCCGACAGGTCTTAACGGGCTCTGCTAACATCCTTACTTTACGGCGAAAGGAGGTAAGGACCTGGATGCTGCCGTTCCTCTTCTTCTCCTCCTGGCCTTCGGCACTTCCAAACTCATCCACATCAGAGACTTTGTACAACGGGAGCACGTGGAGCTGCTCATCTTCTGGTGTTTGGCCAATTTCACGATTGTCTTCTCTAGTTAGTGTGCAAACCTGTAAGGAAGGGTGTATTAGAGATCTGAAACAATGTCTCTGCATTTTGCCTTGTCTGCCACTTGTCAGCATTGGCATCTCGCAAGCTATTTGTAAACTACAAGTTTCTGTGCAATTTATGCATATCACAAGCCTGCAGTTTCATTCCTTGCATTACTCTGTTGGACAGTGTTAAACACAAGGTAAATACATTTATTTTATTTGTGCTGAAATGGACATTACAGTTAGGGACTACCCTAATGTGAAATAAACTGTGATCCATTGTGCTGTGGCCGGAGAGCTAAAGCAGTGGAACCTGGGACTTTGTACTCGCCTGAAGATTTTTTCACTATAATGCATGAGGTAGCTACCAATTAGAGATAAAGTGCAAAATAACATACTGGCATTCTGTTTCATTCCCAACCAGTGGCAGCTTCCAAGACTTTGCAAAGGAGCCAATTACTGTAATGTTAATAATAAGATTTAAGAAAGTTACTGTTGTGTCCTGCAGCAAGCTCGTTGTGTTAGTTCCGGCTAAAACAGGTATTGGGTAGATCTCGGTGGAAAAAGATGCTGATGGACATATTCTGCAGCAAAATCATTACATCAGCTGGTTTTAGGAAGAAAGCTCAGCTGGAAATGTGTATTGTGTTGGTGATGATTAACTTGACAATTAAGTCAGACTCTGGAAACAGGAAAAATTGAGTTGGAATTAAAGAGGCAGACACTCCATTTGGTTGTAATAAGAGCTGCACTCTGAATCTAGGTAGTTGCTTCAAACTACAACCATGATGATTATTCAAAAATGAAGAGTATTCTTTCTCATGTTTGCCCCAACTGTATTGTCACAGAGTGAGTAGTCAAGGAACAGAAATAATCCAGTACACATTGAAAATCAGCTTGCTTTTCTCATATCTTCTACAGCCTTTGCTGTACATGCTAGAAATCAGAACTGAAGAGAGTAAAGGGTGCATGTACAATGCAAAGGATGGCAAGTCTTCCAGACTTTCTGCTCATCCCAAGCAGGAATAAAATTCAAAACTTTCAAAACTCTCTCGGAAAGAAGTTATTTGTTTCCACTTTATTAGAAGATATAATCCAAAGTTGTTAGAAAAGAAGTATTTCAAGGGGATAAATATAAACCATTATGCGCCAGCAACACAGGAACAGGCATTTCAGCCCTGCTGGGACCTTCTTTCCATTGTCTTCACAGTTCCTCTTTTACCAGTTCTATATTAAAGTTTTCTTTTATACGCTATCTCACTCAGTTGAAAGAAAAACTGCGTAGGGGATAATAAGCCAGCTCAGTTACTGCTTAATGTTTCTGGTTTTTTTTTAGCAATCTGCATTAGGCAAGTGTAAATTTAAACAGGCGGGAGATAATGTATCCAAGACACGGGGTGAGTGCTGGAGTAAGGAGGCCCTTACACGTCACAGACTTACCAGTGTGCTCCCGTTCTGCATGTTGTGCAAGTCTCTGTGAGCATGAGCACAGAAGTCCAGGCAGGCAGTGACCCCTGAGAATGGGCGACCTTCTTTCAAACCCAGGCGACACTCGGGTGCTCTGTGTTCGTACTCGATCTGCAGAGACAGGACAGGTTTCACTGCGGCCGAGCTGGACGTCCAGTATTAGCACCCAACCAGCAGTGAACGTTCCGCTGTGACAACGTGCAGGAATCCCTAACGTCTTGGGGGTGACAACAAACAGATCTTGAAGGCAAATCAAATGAAGCAATTTGATGGCAATTTCGTATCCGTGCTTCATTCCTCGCTGCTCAGTTCCCTGTTACCTTCTCTGGCATGATTGTGGAATTAGCCAATAATACTTTTCCTCGTGTATCACTTTTGATTTTCTGCCAGTGGTTGGTGTTTCTACATGACAAATGCAGCGCACGGTTTCCGTGACTGGCACTGTGAGAGTGATATGTTTGTGTAGACTGGAAGTATACCAAGCTTTTAAGGGAAAATGGCTTTAGAAAACTGACTTCAGAATGACTTCATGAAAAATAATAATTTGCTTTTTGATTTGTAATATTTTGGCATGCTAAACATGTATTTCATTAGCTTAAGAACAACTCTGATCTCAGACTAAAAAGAGAGAGAATTCAGTCCAGACAGTGTTTTGTACCCATGCACTCATTATTAAGAAGATTTATAAAGAATTCATAATGCAACAATAAACCTAACACAAAAAGAAAGGATTTTGTAATGGAAGATCAAGCCTTAGAAAAATGATGGTTTCATATTTTATTTAGAAAATTTAAAAAATGAAACCACATTTGTAAAATGTTTTGCTGAAATTCCTGAACCTTTCAAGTGAATGCACAGAACATCTTCACTTAGTGGAACTTAATGGATCCCATTTTAAGTTAAGGTTAAATTAGAAGTTTTGCCAAGTCTTGATTCAACATCACTAAAAATACATCTAGTTTGCTCACACACATTTAATTTTTATATTTGAATTATTTACTTCCCTGGAATCTGAAAATAAAAGTAGAACTAAACTTGAAATCAGTAAACTTCTTTGGAATAAAAAGTGAGTGGTCTGAAATGTTAGCCAGACTATAACTATCTGATTATAGTATAGTGGTGCAACTGCTCTCTGAGATGTTCTGTTGGGTCCAGTTGGGAAAGCAGACCCTTTAATCCAGAAGTGATGCAGATCTGGATTAGAATATATCTGGGAATTTGAAATTTCAGAATTTAAAGAGGGAGTGGTTTAGGGCTGTTTGTTTTTATAACCTTTTACATTATCATGCAAATTAGAATTTAATAATCTCTCTTTAAAGCCACTGACCATAGCTTGATGATGGTTTCTCCACAAATACAAGGTCTGTGTGAAACTCCTGAAATAGGCCAAACTATATACATGCCATATTACATCAGGTAAAAACTGAAGCTTGTAAAAACATGTATTTTCAACAAATGTTGGGCAGGACCACAGCTTACTTGGAGAAAAGTTCTTATGTGAATTTTTGTGGGAAGAGAAAAGCAGCCCAAGCAAAGAACCATTTTATTGTTCACAACCTCCTCATTTTTTCTTCTTCCTCTTCCTTTTTTCTCTTGCAGAATGTCTCTTAGATATTTGGACAGATAACCACAGCAAGTGGGCACACAGCCATAGTTTTCTCCATAGTGAGTCTTCAAATATTATCTGATCAGGTGAGTGAAGCTGGCTAAGTCTGTACTGAATCTGCTTACCCTGTCTAGCTGCTACTAAATATGCAGTAAAGGAGTGAATTTTACAGTAGATAATAATGGACAGTTTGGTGTTCATTTACTGTTTCTGTTACAGTTGAAAATCTGTCTTTTGCTGGTTGCTACAGCATAATGCTGTCAACAGGAAAGCAAGATGATGTCACAGGTTGCAGGAGATGTTGATAGTTTGGGGACTGCAAGTTCTGTGAATGTTCATAACAGTAGGGAACCCGAGCAATGAAAACGAAGGCCAGCAGTTATGTGTTTGCAAGTGGTATGTTGTCAAATTTTGGTGTAACTATCTGAAAGACATTTGGTAATGAAATGTAGATGAGACACAGCCACACTGGTAACATCATCAAAGCTTTGAATGTGCTCGTGTCTGCAAACACTTAATTCACAGAAAATACATACACACAATCCCCTCATGCAGTGGGGCCGGTGCAGGCACTTGTGTGCATACACAGGGCTCACTCAGTGTGTTCAAGTATAAAACTTCCCTTAAAAAGCGTGTTTATCATGGCTATTTTGGTGAAAACTAAATTTATCTGCCGCTTGAGAGAGCAGTTAAACTGTGGCTTCAGGACTGGAGTGCAGTTATGATACGCTGCCTTCTGGCACTGTTACCAATCTCACATTATCTTCATTGCAGTTTTGCTAGTTTAGCTGGTAACTCATGCTAAATCCAGAAATTTGTGTGTTAGAGCTGAAGAGTGAAGTAATTTTACTGTGTTGATGTAGTGAAAAGAGGAGTTCTATTTAGTGGACCAAATTCTGCTAGTTTTACTTATAAAGCATTTTAAGTGGAATTGTTCATTTCCATTTGTCTTTTCCCCGATGACAAAGAAATGCTGGCACAAAATGTACATAATGGTTTGTTGCAAGGCTGAAGCACTAGGAAGTGTGGTAAAAATCAGGTTATTTCCATGACTTCTCCAATTCCTTTTTTCCCCCATCATACCTGGTTGTTATATGCATCTGGTGCAAGCTTCTTGTAGGTAGGTGCCATCAGGGTTGACAGATTCTGCAAATTGGATTCTAGTTTTTCTTCCTGTTAGGAGATGAAACAGAATTCAATGACATTTCCATACAGTATGTCTGGGATCTAAGCAGTTAGGCTCTTTACACAACTGTGTTTACACTGATGCTTGTGCAAAGGCCTAGACCATTATCATTCTTGTTTAGACAGTCAACTATTGTGAGTCTCCTTTTAATTTTATTGTTACACAGCTCTTAAAGGAATGAAGCAGTTACAGCAGAGTAGTAGAATCTTTGCAAGAGGACATCATATACTGTGATCGTAATTTGTTTTATATTAAGAAGAATCACATTCTTCATCATGGAGGTGTTTTAGATCCAAGTGTGGCAATCCTCATTATTTTCCCTATTGGAGTTTTGGGAAAATAATATCCGTCAGAAAGCTTGAGAGATGTAACATCAGAATGGTCCATCAAGTAAATCTGGCTAATTTAAGAGTTTTGCACATAGCAGTGACAGCACTTTGACACACTGAAATATCTTTATGTGCAGCAATTTAAAAATATTGTAATATTTCAGCCTTCAAAAACTTCCCAGTTCTTAAGCAATGAAGAATCATGGATGTCGAGTAATTGGTGATACGGAGGTAGGAATTACCACACTTCTTTTTTTCTATAAGATGTACATTCTCAAAATAAAGGACTCTTTAAAAATAAAGAAATCTAATAACATACTCCAGAGTTGTTCCCTGTCCTCTCAGGATGAGAAGCCCAAATTCAAACCCTCACTTTGTGAAGCCCTTATTTTTAATTTTAAGTGCATAAAGAACAGTGGCATACTGGAGTGGCATACTTGTTTTTAGGAGTGTTTGTATTTTAGGAGAGTGTGAAGAACTGTGAAAAAACAGGTTTCAGAGAGGCACGTGTTTGGTGCATTAAAAGTTTGTAGCTCCTACTATGGGACCATATACCAGTTTGTGAGTCTAAAATGACATTATGAAATTGTCAAAAAATATCTCGCTGTGATCTTGTGGCTGCTGCAGGAATTTGGAGCTTTTGTATGGCCTGTAGGTTACCATTTGTTAATGTAACTTGTAGTTTTTATTGGTGAGACTCCTATTTGTGCTGACTAAATTTGCATGTGCTTGCCAGAAACCAGACTGGGCCACTGGAGCTTCACATGACTTGCTATAAGTGCCCAGGAGTTGCTGCAGTCATAAGTTTAGAGGTATCTTGTGTCCAGGCTAAGGTCAATGTCTGTTACTCTGACTCATTTTAAGCATCTGCCAGTTTGCTGTAACACAGAGTCCAGTCTGGAAACATTCAGTGGGGCAGGACTGTGCGTAGAATGAATCTTCCCATCCTCTTCTTCCTATTGTCCTCTCAGAGTTTCATCATGTCTTGTCTCCACTGAACCAGTCTGCTCTGGTTCCCAGTGGCAGTGTTATGTGCCATTAGCTGGTAAACCTTCCACTGTGCCACTGGGGAACGCCCAATTGCAGGCCTAATGCAGCCAGAATTATTCAGGCCGTGCCCTCTCCTCTAACTGTGAAAGCCTGCAAACGTGGTTTCAAATCTCAGGGCTTTTACCAGCTGTCAGAATTTGGACAGTCAATTCAGCTGGCTCAGTGACTGAAATCAATTGGTTTTGACTGGCAGTTATTTAATTACCCTACTTGTATACCATCCAGGGAGGCCTCTGGCCCCTGCTCTCTTGTACTGTATCTCTATTTACAGAGTGACAGAAAACATTTCCTTGCAAATGAGGCTCATTTTAGAAATGGACACCAACCTCTTTTGGGTCGTCCCCCATCAGCTTAAACTTTCTTGGAATCTTGCTTCTGGCAAACTTACAACCATTGTAGTACATGCTCCAGGAGCAACCAAAGGAAAATGAAGCACCACAAGTTTCAGGGTCCAGCCCTTGACATGCACAAGTCCGTCTAGAAGAGAAGAGAACACAGCTGTTAGCAGCAGACAGGTCACCCTGGGGCGTTCTGCCAGCTCTGGGGGGAATCTGGTACAGATCGTCTTCCATCAGTAAAACATGAAGAAATGGAAAAGGGAGGTTTACACACTATAGCAGAAAAATTTATCATAGTGAGTAATTTCATGGTTACAAAGCAGGGTCTGTGGCGTTTGTACACTTCTGTGAGAGACCCGGCTTTGCTCGGAAGAGGGTATGTTTGTGTGGTGCCTTGTTAGGTACTGATATTCAAGGCACCTGAGGGGCTTATGCTGCCGGCACTGCAAGAATGTGGCAGCCCTCTGGCAGGGGCTAATCAATAACTTTGAAATATGACTCTACCCTTGAAATCAAAGTAATATACAGTGACAGCTATGGTAATTTTGGCCTAAATGTTCTTCTCTCAGAAAGGCATGGGAAGACGATACAGTGCATTTTCCTTAGATTGAGGCTGGCTCCTGCAGGCTTACAGTATGATTTAGTGCATCCAGCTTTTATTTCAGGGTTGAAGTATCTGCTATCCTGGCCCCTGCTGAGATGCTTCACAACTCTGGGAAGATGTTTTTCCCTATTTATAGGAATGTTCATTTTGCTTTTCTTACAAGGTTTGTGGGCTTCCAAACCACCTGAAACAGCTGGGAAGGTTATACGTGTTTCAGGGTAATGGCATGAGCAGAGGTGCTGGGTCCGGGCCTGACGATGGGGCTGCAAAGTTTGGTGAGCACCCCCTTTGCTCCACTTACTCCTCGTTTAGGGCGCACCGCCGGTTCGTGAGCGTGCCGTACTTCCTCAGGGTGTCGGTGAGTTCGGAGTAGAGCTTGTCAGCCAGGCTTGTTGGGATTCCCTCCCAGACCAGGATGAGAATCACGATCACGGCTGTCTCACACGTGTGGCCTGCTCGCTCGCGCACCAAGCAGAGTAGCTTTTCCTCCTGACTGCTTCTGCGGACTACCTGCATGCACAGCAACACACACCCCAGAGCCCCAACACAAACGGTGCATTTCTTAATGGGAAGAGCAGGAGAATTGGAAACCTCAGCATTAGTGCGTGTGTGGGGAGGTTACTTCTGCTTCTGGCACTCTGTGATGTAGGCCAGGGCTACCCTTTCTGTTTAACGAAGATGACTCTAAGAGGTTGACTGATGGCCATGGAAAGCCGTGGTGGTGGAAAACAGCTTTGTAAAGGTATCCCCAGTGCTCTGATTCAGCAGGAATACTCTCCTGAATCTGCGTTATGATTGTGGCCCAGTTTGATTGGTGAGCAAAAGGAAGTGAGCAGTGAGGTGTCTCCCTGCACAGAGCTGGATGGTGGGTGGACACCTGTGCTTAGGGCAGGAACTGGACATGGAAGCTCTCTCCCCTTCCAAACTTAAGCAGCTAAATTTGTAATCAACCTCACAGTTTTGTGACTTGCTCAGACATTACAGTGATAAGAGGAAAGCAGTAGATTTTTTCAAATAAAACAGGATCCTTCCAATAGCATAAGCAATAAGAACATTTCTGACAAAAAAAGGTGCAGTCTGGCATGCATAAAGATTATAATAATGCATCAGTTTTTCCTCATCTTGTCTTTCCCCAGCCGATCGAAACCACTCACTAATTTGTACCAAAGTACAACAGTGTTTGACAAGAGGATGTCCTAACAGCTCTCTCAAACTGGGAGTATTTTAAAACACCGTATTCTAAAAACATTTACAGTGCACACTTACTGGATTTACTTGTAAGCTAAAATTAAACAGCAGTGCAAATGTCTGGTGTTGTGAATCTTAAATGTAAGCAAAAGTGCATTCTTTCTTAGGTTTTCCTACCTTTAAGCCAAACATTATTCTCACCGTTCTCAATGCAGCAAGTATATGGAGTGAGATGGGTGGGAGCAGGCTACAGGCACCCTGTAGTAGTGCTGCCATTGAGCTATTTTAAGTTTCATAGTGTCAGCTCGCAGAAGGACATGTCCCTGTGGTCAGCTTACATGAACTATCATACTGAACTAGATGAATTTGTGTACATCACTTACCCATTTAGCAATTGGACATCCTTGAGAACTTTTGCCTTCTTTCCCAGTGTAGACAACCCTCTCAATCCTTATAGCTTTACCCTTCTGTCCAAATCTTAAACAAACAAAAATATGTACAATAAGCAGATTCATTTGGTTCTGCACGAATATTGAAAAGATGGAGCACATTTACCAGTCTTATCTTAGAAAAATTAACTATTAATTACAGGGAAAGGTGTGCAGTGTGGTTTATCTTGCTGATTTTATTAGAGTAGTGTATTGATACATTAAGAGAGGCAAATGTCTTTATACATCACATGTATGGGTAAAAATTTTCAATATTAATGTTCCGGAATCTTTTAACCATTTCTTTAGAGCATTTGTTATAGATGACATTTTGAACAGTGGATTTAAAAAAAAAGGAAAAAAAAATTCTATTTTGGTGAGGAATTTTATATTTTTCTTTTATTTCTGGGTGAAAGTTTTTTCTCTGAAATGTACATAATTATGCTGTCATGGAACAGCTGGCATGCAATAGTCACTCTACTGATTTTCTGTGATTTTTTCTGGCTTAGATAAAATGTGTAAAGTGAAGTCATGATTAATTTGCATCATATCTATTTACTTCATCATCTGCTCATACATTGTTACTTATTTACTTCTACCCGCCTTCTGTACTCCAGTTAGGATCACAGGGTGCCCTCAAATGATGCCATTTGTGTGTGTCTTTTAGTGACCGAGTTGGGCAAGCTCAGCTCTCGCTGAAGCATTTAGTCAAGGTGGGTATGCTGTCAAGGCAGAATGCAGCTCCATGTGCAAGGAGTGCTGTTACCCAGAGCAAATGGGATCTGCTTTCCGTGTCCTCTAATGGACCAGCTGGAAATACGTGGCAAACACCAAGTGAGGCAAATCTTGACTCAGTAACAAGTGTCAGACCTCTCAGGTCTTGGGGAGGCCAAGAGACAGAAAGTGCAGTGACTGCAGCGTTACAGACTGAGGTGTGAATCACCGAGTGTTACAGACTCAGCTGCATGTTGGGGACTGGGCAAACTGCACTTCCATCACCATTTCTTGAATTCTGCCACTCTCACTGGCATTACCTTTTTCTTTTTAATAGCCGAGAGTGGGGACTAAATCACAGTCTCCTTGTTCTTTGCCTGTTACCTATAGAGCAGTCAAGATAGTTCCTCCCAGCCATTTAATGATGCTTTGGGAACTTCAGACCTTTTCTCCCTCTTGTTTTTGCACTAAAATCTTGGCGACATATATAAGGGCCAATATTTGTATTTAAAGTTTTGTCCTGTCAAGGAAATGAAAAATGCTTATTTTTAGATGTGATCTCATTGTGAAGTTTCAGTGTCACAGGAAATTATACAAATAAAATCTAGTTGTAGTACACATGTTCTGCAGGCAACTGTTACTTTACTTTTTCCTGCTTAGGATTGGATGTTAGTATTTATTTACTTCTTTAATTAACCACATTAAAACCACATTTTTAAATCTTAACATTTTCTATCAGTTTTCTAATCTGGATTGCAGGACAACTGTGCAGATGCCTCTATAGAAATATGTTGTACATTACACACTGGAAATGAAATGGACTTCGTCTCAAATATTTTCAACTGTCACAAAGGAATTTGTGCCTGATGTTTGTCATGCTTGCTTTCAGGCAAAAGCTGATTGGCTTTAAAACTGGAGCAAAACTCACTGAGCATGAAGTAGGAATTGGGAGAAGGAAGAGGTAAAATGTATGTATCCACTGTGGATTCTGCAAGAAATTAGTTCTGGTATAGCTAAAATATTAATTGTAAGTCTAAATCCAAATCCTGGTTTGTTTAGCAATGCTGATACCTTAAAAGTCAATCCATATTCAAGGGAACCCAGGTGAAAAGTGCTTCAGTTGTGATTAGTGTCACCAACTGCACACATATCTTTATAGTGAAGGCTCTTTTTTTTTTTTACTTAGGGATACAAAATTAACTGTTGAGGAGTTCTGGAGCTCTTCAGTCAGGGAATTACACAGTTCATACCATGTGAACAGTTGAAAACTAGCCATTGTTCAAGTGGCAGCTGCTACACTCTCCTGAACCTGGCTGAGAAGATGCATGCTATCTATAATCTCTCAGGATTTCCTTCTGCCAACATGAAATGAAATGGAAAAAAAAAAGAAAAAAAATGAGGTCAGTATTAAGGATGAAAAATTACATTCCAAAGTAAAAAAGAAAAGAAGAGTTTTATCTCTAATAATTGATGGTATGACATGAATTACTTTCCTCTTATTTATTATTTGTAAATACTAAAGAATTAACCAGTCAGTGAGAGCTCTGGAGATAACAAATTGTAAAGAGCTTCTCCAGAAAGTTAGTCTTCACTCTCCTTTCACAGAAAGAAGCTGATTTATGTAGCTTACATGCACCTGAGCTGCTCTCAAAGCTAAAAACAATTATTGAGGCAAACCCTGCCCAGGAGTCACAGGAAAGGAAGTACTAAGAAAGAGAAAGGGGAACTTAAAGGTAATCTGAAGGGTTTAATAGGCTCCAAGGTTGTACAGTGATGAGCCAAGCCAACAGACCTTGCTCAGACAAGGTGCTCCTTAGCTCAGACACAGCACTGCAGTAATGCCCACTTGCTTTTGGTTCTGCAATTAGCTGGAGCTTCATTGCAGTTCTGGAGTCCAGATTTTTAAGGTACGGGTTCCCATCTGTCTCTGACTTACTGAAGTTTTTTGTTTGCTTCTTTATTCAGAGGGGAACTGAATTCCCAGATACCTCTAAAAATCTGGTCATTACTGTGTGCCCACCAAAAGCTACAAGTAATGCAGAATTCATAGGGCAGAAGTGACTTTTCTGACAGCTTTTAATTTAAATACCTTAGAAAGGCTGGTGGTTTTTGCACTTATGCATGTTTTTAAATAGCACAGTATCTATTCTGTGCCTTTAAAAATTCCTGATTTGGTTGGCACTGATGTAATAAATACATCACGGGATGCAACATGATAACAGGGATTGTCCACAATCAAGATAAAACTGGGTTTGTGCAATACTACAAGGAAGGGGGATGTTTTTTCACAAAACCACTTATCGGTTCTTGGGCTGAAATCCTATCCAGCAATTTTGTGGCACTCCTCTGGACGTGACCGAGTCAGATTTAGCCCTTCAGGGCTGTATTAATATATTTAGTAATTCAGTGAGGGGGAACTAATGTTGAAGTTTGGTGTCCTGCTCTTCATGCTCCTTCTACATTCTGGCATTCTCCTGCCCAGAGGGAAGCACCAGCTCCATGCCTGCTTTTGCAGCCATTGCCAACCGTCCTGCTTGGCAGGCTGGTGAATACTTGTTCCGGCTTGGGTTTGCTGGCGTCTGTCTCAGAGTGTGCAGCCTGTGCCAGCCAGCAGACTATTAGCCCTGTCAAATATTGTGACTCTCTGGTGAATAGCACAGTGCGTCATGTTGGCAACACTGGAGCAGCTAAGCCTACAAGTAATTACTTGATTTGCAGTTGTTTATTTCTTTATGTGCAAAAGCTGGAAAAATTCTGACATCCACAAAAGGATAAACGTTAATCTGCTCTGTGCCTTTGCACTAATTACCTTTCTTCCATGATTTCTCTAATAGCTGCCACATTAGGACCGGCTCCTAGATGGGTATAGAAAGGACCTTCATCTTTTTCAATAATTTGCTCTGTTTAAAACAAAATAAAGGGTTATTACTTCGAAGCTTAATTCTTTAATGTAAAATGTCACATTGCAAAGCTTACATCTAGCTTGTTGGAATACTGCTGTATGGGTCTGGGGTCAGAGTTTGCAAACACTGAGGTCTAAAGTATGCCCATGCAATTTGTACAAGACATGCAAAGCACACGGCTAATCGTGCAAACAGCCGTGATAGGGACTGTGTGCCCTCTGCTAGCACAAACAGTCGTTTCAGGTCGCAGGCTCTACACTGAAATTCAAAAGGCGTTTTCCTGTTATCAACAAACAATTGTTTCTCCTTCTCCCACTTCCTCCTCTCCCAGTATCTAAAAGGGAGGATAAATGGGATACCAACGGTAAATATTGACGTTACTGAGCTGTACAGTACTTGTTTTTCAGCAGACCTGTTACACTGTAGGAACCTACAGCTTGAGAAAGTGGCCAGTAAGGTTACATAGTGAATTCCTGCCACCCACAGAAAGACTGTGAAATGAAAAAAACAAATTTTGCTGAAAGAAATCCTGCACAAGGCTTGGTCAAAATGCTTGTATGCTAAGAATGTGGCCTCAGTTTTCTGTGTGTAGGTAGGACCACGCCAGCAGTCACAAAACATGCTATATGTTCGGTTTGATAGCAGGAGGCAGGCTCCAGCAGTGAGAAAGAAATGGCCAGGCTCTGCTTGGGATCAGGAGATGGTGGAGCTGTGCTGACTGATGTCTGAATGCTGCCTTTATGTTTTCTGCCATGCTGACTCCAAGGGCTGGATGAGGTGGTGCTGCTCCTGATATACAGCCTCAGGAAGCATGACAAAGGCATGCTATAAACTTGAACATGTCAGTGGGGGAAAGGCTTAATTTCATCTTTCTAAGGACAAGTATTCATAGCAAAGAGCAATGGAAATGATTCCCAGAAAACTTGTGCCAACTATATGGGAGAAATTATATTTAAAAAAAACCCCAAAACCAACAACTGTGTTTTTTAAAAAACTAAATTTTAGAGGTTGTTTCTTATAAAACAACAAGGAACAGCAAGGAATTGGCTTCCATTTTTTTTCCTGGGAGCTTTGGAAATACACTAACTCCTGTTTTTGTTCCCATGGATCATCTCTGAGAGCTAGCCCCAAGCAAGGCCCATTTTGCAATTCTGGAGGAGCATTGATTCAACTTTTCTCTTTTATAGTTGGTACAAAATCCAAGTCACTGAAACTATAACAAGGATTTTCATTTCCTTTCCCCATCCCCCCTTTTTGTTGCTGAACCTTTTGTCTCAGCCTAAATAATTTATCCACTGGAGTCTGAAAGTGCCTGTTAGACCTGGCTGTGTGCAGTGCCAGTACTGTACGGAGGCTCAGGCTATGGGGCCATGCCTATCACTCTACTTTGCTTCCCTCTGCTTTATTTTTCCAGCTTTTGGAGACTGGGTATGCCTATGAAGAAACACTGAGGGTCCCCCTCACTGCTTTTTCTGGTGCTGCTTGTGTAGCTTCTCTAAGAAACTGCTGATCTCTTTAGCCTTACAGGAGACAAGTGCATGAAAGGGAGGATAAACTCTTGCAACAAGCGAGGAATAACCTGACATCTGGGTTTTTTGCTTAGGTTTTACTGAGGGAAACTTCAGCAGTTTCTCTGTTAAGAGCAAAAAAGGATCTCTTAAGAGCATAAGAATCTCAAATTTTGGACCCAGGATATGTTTTATAAATGCGATATCCAACCTTGACAAATAAATTCGGTTATAAAGCTATGACCTACTTTTTATCAATATGTTGTTATTATGTGTCTACTGCTCAAGGGGAATGGATGTGAGGCCATAACCATTCTGACTGAAAAATCAAATAGGTGTTTGCTTTATGAAATGAGAAAGGGCCCATGTGTAGGCTTGGTAAGTGGAGTAGGCATAAGTGTATAAAATTCTATTTCTGTTAGTCTTCACTAATTATTGTTCTAAAAAAAAAAAACACCCAGAAAAATCTTCCAACAAAAACATCCAACTAACCCCATGATCCCAACTTGAAGGCTCATTTCCTTCCTGTGAACTAGAATGTTTTTAGTACATCTCAGCACTTACCAACACAGCTGCAAGATGGGAAATCATACTGGGTTTTGGCAGGTGTGTCCAATAAATTTTTTACAGGAGTATCCAATAACTTGGAAGGTGAGTCTAAAAAATTATTGAGAACAGTTCCAGCTGTTCTTTTGGTCGGGGTTTTCTCAGCAGACAAGTTTGTTTGCTGATCTAAGATTGGAGTCTGAGTGTCAAAGTCTGCAGCACTGGTATTTCTTGACAGGATGGTAATAGGGCCTGCTGTTTCAACCTTCACATGTTTGGGTGATTTGAGAGTAAAAGTCTTATGATCAAACAGTGATTTGACCTGTATCTGTTTCAGCTGCTGTTCCATTGTCTCAATGATGCTCTTTTGTTGCATGTTCTCGCAGCCAAAGTGCTGATTCTCTTGTTTAATTGTTTTTTTCCACATTTTGTTTTCCAGCTGTCCAGCTGATGGGCGCATGCAGGCATTAGACTTTGTGCCAGCCTCAGTTTTGATAGGCTTGCGTGCTGCACTGGGACCAATCTCGGTTTTGGGCTGCTGGTATGCTTGTTGCTCCTGTTTTTGCAAGAGGTGCCACCTTAGAGCAGCATGCTTTTGAAAATCCTTAGGGGTCTGGGACTGCAAGTGACAGCCTCGCTGGTCTTGGGAGTGTGGGGCAGTTTGGCTGTGTGGTAAGTACTGCTGAGGAATCTGTGGAGCTTGTTTGCTCGGGAGGTCTTGGTTCAGACTAGCACCATAGCATTGTGATGGCTGGAGTGGCGGTAGCTGTAAAACTGAGGCTTGTTGTGTCTGTTGCTCTTGTTCTTGAAAACAGTGATTCACATCTTGCTTTGTGGTCAAGTCATTTGAAAAATACTGAACATGTTGCAAGTCCTGCATTTTGTTGGCTCCAAAGCGTTCTGAATTGGCGGCGCTTCCTTTCTTCTCGGAAACCAAGTGGACGTTGTTCGGGCATGGGTGCTGGAGACTAGCCTTTGCCTTCTGAGTGTACAGGGGAGCTTTGCTGTTCATGGTATGCACCTGCTCTAGGCCTAGCTGAGGGTTAGGCAGAGAGAATGCGTTTGATTTCATGTACTTATTCCCAGTTTGGAAACATTCCTCTACTTTAAGCTGATTGAAGGATGTCCTGTCTAGAAGCTGCTCGGCATTGGTGTGGGAGTGGGATATGGTTCGGGGCAGGTCTTTATTTTTCATTTGCAGAGACTGCTGCTGGTTTGAGGTTATCTGTGGACTACATGGCAATTGCACCTGATGTGTCTGTTTTTGAAGCATCTGTTGCAAAATGTGTGAATGCAAGAACTGCCCGTTTTCTCCTGGCTGGGGATTCAAGTGCTGCTGTTTCAAGGGGGCTCCTAAAGGCTGTTCGGCTTGTTGTTTTTCTGGTCTTTCCTGGAAATGGAGCTGCTGCGGAGGGTGTTGCTGCACTTGGGACTTGAGTAGGGAATCCACCTTTGTGAGCTGTGGCTGAGGTGAGTGTTTCTGGAACGGCAGCTGCTGGTCAGCTGGGGGATGCGGCTGCAGCTGGGAGCTCTCGCTTTTGTAAAGCGAAGGAAGTTGTTCCTGTTGCATCATCTTCAAGCTCCGGGGCTGTCCTGAAGGCCCCTTTAATGAATCAGGACTTCCAGCATACTGTTTTGTGTAGACTGTTTGGGCTGTGTTTGGCTGGCACTGAAGAATTGATCGCAGTAATGCTTCGCTGGGCTTTTGGGGAGGCTCTCTCTGGCGGAACTGCGTGGAAACCAGTTCTATCCAGGCTGGTTTTGAATAATGTTGAGCCTGTTGGACAGGCTCTTTCACTTGGTCCTTTTCTTTGTCGGGAGGAGTCTCAGGTTCTCTCTGTCCTGGGAAATGCTGATAGTGTTGTTGCAACTCACCCTCACTTCCGCGTGCGTGCAGGTTTTGGAGGGGAGGTTCTGACGCCAGCGTCACTTCTTCGGGGCGCTGCTCAATTGAGGCGGCCACAGCAGCTTGCGGATTGCTTTCACTGACAGCTTGTTGTGACGTTTGTGCCTGCTGCAGAAGTCTCTGCTGAGGGTGAAGTTGTTGTTGGCTGAGGCTGGGACTTTCTGACATTGGTCCCTCCTGTTGTCCTTCATTCTTTATCTTCCCAGGAAGAGTTTCATCACATCTGCTGTCATAGGAATGGTGTCCTTCTTGCACCACGGCAGACAGTGCACTGTTCATTTCTGGAGCAGGAGGAGTGGAGGAATCTTTGTGAAACATTGAGTTCTGTGTAAAGAAAGCACCATTATTTTCTGCTTGCTCAGAGTACCTTTCCAGAGCAGTGCTCTGAGCTTGCAGGTTACTGCTGGAACTTAAAGAGAGGTCTTGGTTGGGAACCTGCCCTATTCTTCCATGAACGTTACTGCTTCCTATGGGTAACTGGTGTGGATCATAGCCTGGAATCTGTTGCTGTAGCTGTAGTTCTGGTTTCTGAAGCAAACAGCTACCTGGCAATACAGGTGGTTTACTGGAGTCTTCTCTATTGTAGACCTCAGTAACCACTACAGCTGGCACTTGAGGCAGCTCAGAGTTTGAGGTCTGCGGGGAAGTGATCTGCCCTGAGGTATGGGATGAATGCGTTGCCTCATAGGACAACTCATTAGTAGCCTGACTGGTAATGGCATTGATATGAGATGTGTTCTTCTGCATTGCTATGGAAACATGTTCCGGATAATATTGAGACAGTGTTTTCTCCAGTAGTTCACCATGCATGCTTTCCATGGAAGAGGCAGAAACTGTAGCACCATTAGGCATTGGCACTGCCTTGTTCTTAAGTAGTAAGACAATGTCCCTGTTGTGGCAATGAATGTTTTCCTGCTCCTGCTCATCCTGAATTAGGAGGTCATGAGGGTTTTCTGAACCACCACTGTTGTATCTTGTAGACGGCATCAAATCTGAAGCTTCATTTTCTTGTCTTGTAAAACTCTCAGGTTTCTTCTCACTGTAACAATTGGAGACGCTTGGTTTTTCACTATTATCCTCTGGCTCAGCTTTTTCTCCGTTTACCTCTTTGTCTTGTTTCACTTTCTTGCTCTCGTGAAGTCCATGCAGAGAGGGCTCACTAAAAGTGCGTTTTATCCCACCATTTTGCATATATTTGGAATATACTTTCTTGTCTTGTAAAAGGTCGGGGCTCACGCGGTTGTTTGGACTTCCCTTCGGGTGGGGCACTCCGTAGTTGCTTTTAATGAACAGCGGCTTGTGGTCTCCGTTTACTTCGACTCCAGGCCTCTCTGCTGCTGGACTTCCATTCTGTAGCTTCACCGCAGGAGGCTCTGGCTGGCACACGTGAGAAGGCTGCGGTATTAGAAATGGACTCAATCTATTGCCGTCAACATGGTTGGTTCTGTCCTGTTCCATCTGGCCTGCTCCGGGGCCATCCACAAGGCTACCCTCCGAATGTATCTGAGGGAGAAAAGAAATGGGAGAGAATCCAAGTCAGTTTTAGTTTCCACTGATGGACAGCCAGTTACCAACAATTCCCGCAGCATTCAAGCACCCGATGCCCTGATCAGCTCCCAGATACAACGTGAGCTTGCAAGCTCACCTGAAGAGTGTTTCACTATCCTACTGCATTTTGCAGCCCCACACCTCCCTTTTTCTTAAAGGCTTATTCTTCAAGATGAAAAGAAAGTGAAAATACAGAGGGGCTTCCTTACCCCCATTTAACACACAAGCAGACAAAAAAAATCTCCAGAAAAAAAATCTCATAATGGTGCAAAAAATATTCTCTGCTTTTGAGTGATTTGCACAGACTTGTCCGTCATCACATTTTGCCCTTGGTAAGGCAGAAAGTCATGCTGAAACCATGGTTCCCAGACTTGGTGCTAATCCCTTCATTTGATTAAGAGTGCCAAACCTCTTTTGTCTGAATTGAAGGATTATTGCCACCAAGTTTGTCGGTTAGAGGCAAAAACATCCTTTTATTTCTGTCCTCAGCTGTCTGACAGGGTTTTTTAGAACTGGCATTCCTAAAGAGCATGCAAGTGGCACAGTACACATGAGAAAAAGCCATGCTGGGCTGCTGTCCATAGGAACTCTTACAGTTCATGAAAACCTTGGTAGCGTTGACAGAAACAAACTGAGTGATTTCTGAAAGGTTTGGTGGAAGTGGTTTTTTTTTCAGGTATTAATATCCTTTAATATTTTCATATAGACATCACACATGGCTTAAACTATGCATTTGGGTTTTGAACAGCTGTGAAGCTGGGATTTTTTTCTTCTTTGTTTGGATGGGAAATCCCTTTTCTCATATACTCTTTATATTTTATTTACAAAATGAAGGTTGTAGCTGGATAGAAGTACTGACAATGTGCAGTCAACAAATTCCATATAATGACAAGCTAATCCTGTTCCCATGGATCTTCCCAGGATTCACAGGTCCAGTTAACATAGATAAAGCCCTTGTTTGACTCTGCTTGTAATTTATTCATTGTTGGCTTTATGGCTCTCAACTAGTCACAAATGACAGAAGACAGACTAACAGTAGGTCTCACAGATGTGAGGTTGCACAGAAAAAATTTGGACATGTAAATGTCCTTGTTCTGAAGCTTTTATTTTTAGTTTGCATAAAGGGGAATCTGAATGGTCCTCCATTACCACACCCCTAGCTGGACTGCCCAGTCAGGAGAAACACTACATGTGGGTGGTATTGCCACTACATAGGAAGAGTTCTCCCATCATGGTCACTCTGCTTATGTATTTATCCTACATTAATATTTTTATGTTATTAAAATGTAATTTTAAACGTTATTTAAATGTAATTTATACAGTTTTCAGTGCAATATTGCCTTAGTCAGTTGACTAATACGATTTTAAAATGCTTTTAAAAGTAATACTAATTAATGAAATTAATTTCATCCGGCAGACTCCCCTCTGATTGCAGCTCTGATTTCAGTAGCAGGACAATTCAAATATACATTCTGACTGGCAAGCAACTATATGATGATCTGTATTCACTTCCTCCGTGTCCCAAACTTGTTTACAGATTTACTTTTAACCTCTTGTTTTGGTTTGGGTTTTTTTTGTTTGTTTTCTTCCTTTACTCAATTTATGTTTTGTAAGACAGAAGTAGAGAAGTTCTCTCTGCAAGTAACAGTACTTTAAAATAGTTTTTGCAGGGAAAGCTACGAACAGGGAGATGGAAAAGAATGTTTGCTGACCTTGCCTGTTTTTTTGACAAGGTAAGGAAGGCTTCTTTCCTTCTAGATATATTTCAGTATATTTCCCATCCTAGCTTTATAGTACCACAAGACATGAGCCTTTGGAGCTTTCCCAGGGAGACGATGTTCCGTGCTTAGCAGAAAGCAGTGTGAAAAGGATTCCTCTGATGTGTCATTCTAGGCCAGGCAGCAGAATGATGCTCCCAGAGTGTCTCAAAAATAAAACGTCAGCCTAATTTGGAAGCCATTCTTCGCCTTCACACCTTTCATACCTAAAAATTGCAGGTGAACCGCAACTCACACACGAGTGTGTGGGCTGCTGTATTTCGCAAGTATGAAATGAAATAAAGGCACCATAGTAATTAACACTGTGCTGTCAAGCTGCTTCTAAAAGATTTAGTTCTTTTTAAAGTTTTAGTCTGTGCGAGTGAGCCATGAGAAACTTTCTCTGACTCTCAAAGTCTGCCTTGCTGCTTGTGTTCTGGTGTACCCTGTGGGTTGCAACTAAATTCCTTCTGATAATTCCCAGGCAACCTCTCTTGTCAACTCCTTACTGATAGGTAAAAATACCTTTTTGTTTACAAGTGGAGGCTCCCCAACTTCTCTACACTTAGCTTGCAAGTCCCTCAGAGGAGCACATCTGTGGTCCAAAAAAGAGTCTTAGGTTCCTGCTGTCCTCAAAACCCGTAAGGTTATCTTCAGTGTGTGAGATGGACTATTATTCACAGTATTCTCAAAGACTTCATGGTATGAGTCAACCAGTTCCCCCAAATTCTGATCATCTCCAGTAAAAGGCACTGACATTAGATATTGCAAAGACCATGGGAATAATTTGGTTAAAATACAAAGTCAATTCATCCATTAAAAGTGCCAGATTTGCATTTTTTGAAATGCATCTAGGATTAGGGTGTCTTCGCATGACACTTCTTCCTCTCTCTCTCTCCACTCAAGTATCACTATCCTTAAGTGACACCTGAGTAGAAATCTTCCTCAAGCAGCTACAAATCACAGCAGTAATTTGTAATGTAGAACTGGAAAAAGATAAATGGCAATGATACCTTTATTACTGGTTTTAATGGGGACACCATGAAGATATTCTTACAGCTTATTACTAACTAGAGCTGGCTGCTCCTTAAAAAGTATTTGTGGTCTTCCTTATAAAGGAATATATTGTGGGGTGAACTCTCTGCCTCTCAAAGTAAATCTACCTTTCCCTAAAGGTAGCAGTTAGTCTTTTTTCTCTTTCCCATAACTGTATTTTATCCAGACCATTTGGAAGCTCCACATATTTTTCCTGAGCTACAGTCCATTAGAAATTCAAGTCACATCAGCAGCATCTGTGAAACAATTACTGCATCTAGGACTGACTCTGCAGTCTAATCCATCATAATTATGACTGGCCTCTTTGAAGATGCCACGATGCGTGACTTAAATATAGCACATTACTGTGCAAATGGATCAGCATCTCATCCCACCAATATGCATTCAAGTTATAATTCAGACTACCACTGTTTGACTTTTTCAGATGCAATTGATGTATGTACATTTATTTCTTGCTGCATACGGGGCACAAATTGGAAATCAGGTACTGAGCAAGAGTTTGACTTTTTGTTTGTTTGTTTGTTTTATGGGCAAGTTTGGCATATTTTTACCACCTCTTACCAGTACAATACTGTGGAACATGTTGTTAAGAGCACACCAAACATTTCTGCAGGAACAGAAGTTGTCATTTTCTTTCATGGAAAATCTTTCTTTACTTTTAGCCAGTTCTAGAGGTTCATACCTTATTTTCTATAGGACCCGTATCTGGGGAGTTCATGCATGCAAAGCAGCTCAGATGAATGAATGGACAAACAGACCCACTGCAGGGGAGTACAATCTTCTGCAAAACTAGGCAAGATTCCCAGGAGAAAAAGTAGGTGGGGGGATGCTGTGGTAGAGCACTTGTGGCCCTGAAGTGATCAAAAGGTGGGATGTCAGATGGGTTGTTTCCCCTTCTGGGGTTAGCGCGGATAGACATTTACCTCCTCAGAGGTTTTTCTTCCCAGCAGAAATATCCCTCCTCAGAGCATGGCCTCAGCTGACTTGTGCTCAACTGATTATCACGATGAGACTCAGGAGAGCAATAGTCAGATACCTGGAAGCTTGTTGATGGCTCAGTGGGTTGTTCCTGGAGTGCTGCCACAGCCTCCATCCTGCTGGCACTCTTCTGCCACTGCCAGATGGCACAGAGGTCTAAACTGCTCCTAGACAAGAAACCTCTGCAGCACTTTGTAGACAGGAGGTGAATTTACCTTTATGTCTTGCCAAACTGCAGTTTGGTAAGTTGTACTTTCTGCTTACACTCTCCTGCTCCTATCATCTGTGTACAGGAGCTGGCTTCACTTGTGGCTTGATTTGCTATGTATTATGTGCTCTTGTGCAGTTGCATCTCTCCTCTGAAGCTTATGCCTCTGGCAAAGAGTTCTAAATCCTAAACTTCCGACACGTGGAGTTATGGGGTTTTCTTTTCCTATTTAACTAATGAATGAAAATTTGAGAAAGGGCATGAGTGGTTATTCCTAAGTAAGAATACTCATACCTGACATTATCAGAAAGCTCAATATCTGCTTTTAACTCTTAAATCTTCTGGAGCTGCACACATGCGAAATTGTTTCTGATTAACTCTGCGTCAAAGTTTTCTCTAATTTAAAATTGGAACAACATGTGTAAGAAGTTATAATGATGCTCCACACAATGATTTGTGGCCACGTGGTTATTGTGGGATGTAATTTTTCTCCGGCCTATCTAAGCACCAATTGCTGCAGCTGTGCCCTGGGTTAACACCTGTGAGCAGCTGCCAGTGTCCCTAGAGGAGAAAAGATGAGCAGGTAACTCAGATGGCTGATGGGTGACATAACACATCAAACCTCCGTATTAGTGAGACAGTCCCATTATTGCTGGGATGAAAAGTTGAAAACTGGGGTATAGTTTAAAGATTTCTTGTATGTTTTGCACTTAAGGTACTGCAGGTTTATACACTGAGAAACAATACAAGCTTACACATGGAAACTAGGGCAGAGGAAAGACCAGGACAGATTCAAGAGAGATTGCATTCATACCCAAGGTGAACTGAGGCTCTAAACCCCACAACATGCCCTAAGGATTTGCTCTGCTCCTTACCAGCATCACTGCTGCCCTGCTCTAAGTGTGGTGGCTGAGGAAAACACAGTGAAACTTCAAGGCAGATGTAAAGGAGGCCCCAGAAGGACAAGGACGCTCTGTTGTTAGCTGGGCTGTGTGCTTACAATAGAGTCCTTCTGCACTACAGTCAGCTGTCTCTTCATCTGGGTAGTTTATTTATTCAGGACATTAGCAGTACTTTGGAAAAAACTTGCATAAGGATGCCATGCCTTGCCTGTCCCTTGAAGATTTTTAGCTAAGGCTATTTCTTTCTAAAATATCTAAGTATCTAAAATTCTTATGGTAGCTCTAAAGAGCAGTTAAGGGGTTAATCTAGAAATTCCTGAATGACACTGTGACTGTATTCTGCAGGAGGTCATATTACATGAATATAATTGTCTTCTCTGGCATTTAGATCTATGATAATCCGTGTCAAACAAAAGAAAATGTGGGATGGATAAAATTTGTTATCTAATTTATGCCTAATTTACCCTTAATTTACAGGGGGAAATGATGACTAGCAAATATAGATATAAGCAGACATAAGGGAATGAAGAGCATGGGATTTGTGACATATGAGGATTAATAATTCATTAAATCTTATCCAAGCCAGAAGCTTCATAATTCATGCATTTTATAAATCAACTAGTGCTAACCCCCCCTCAATTTGCTGCCATCAGTTCTTGCATTTCAGTGATATAATGGTCTAATTGCAAAAGCACTTGAATCAGTTAGATTTTTGACCTTAATACAGAGGGCATCATAGTAAAGCTAAACTGGTCTGCACAGTGATTTCCCCTTGCTTCATCATATAACCATCAACCAGACTGGATACTGCATAATATCTACCCAGATGTGAAAAATGGCACTATTTTAACAATTGCATAAAATCAAGAGAAGTAAAAATTAAATGCCTCTACAATATGGGTGGAAAAAAACAATTATGCAAAGCAAATTAATTCAGGAATATAAAATGCAGTAAATAGAAATTATAATGATGCATCACACAGCTCTCCAATTCCTATTTTTTTGTGATTTATACCCTATACAAACTTTGTACCTAATTGTAATATGTCGCAGTTCCACCAGAAGAACAGAACTCTTCAAGTAGTTGCTTGTAATGCCACCGAAGTATGACTAGATTAGAAATGTTTCCCAAAAAGTCAAACTTTAGAACCAGGTTGGATTTAAGAGACAAAAGCACCCTCTTGCTGTAATACGCAGATCATTCAAGATGAGGTTGGCACCTATGCTTGTTCTTGCCAGTTGTAAGCTGTTTTCAGTAGTTTAGGTTTGAAATGTGGTGGATCCAGGTGGTTTATACTGACAGACATTCCACAGAGCTATACTGCTCCCCCAGAGAACCTGTTGGACATTACCTTGGGTGCTGGTATGCCAGCATACTCTAAGACCAGTATTGCTCAATTTCTTGAGCACCACCTTGACTGTCAAACATCTTTAACAAATACAAGCTGAACTAAAACACCCTTTTGTCTTTGCTGGTTTTGAGGGTCTTTGTATCTGATGATTGTAGTAGGAGGGCTGTGGGAATGGGAGTTACAGCCATAAATCCCAGGGGTGCTCAAATAAATGTGTGCTGAGTGACATCCTTCTGGGTATAATGAGACAATTCTCTCATATGCCTGTGAAGTTTGGACCATCAAGACTGTTTCAAATTGTGACCCACACAGGGCATCATCTGGGTAATTCCCGAGTGCCTGTGAATTCAACATCACCAACATGGGGTTGGAAAAGAGAACCAAGTCTCTTTTTTTTCTTCATCTCAGCCAGTTACTACGCTAGGTTAAGTGTGTTCTGGAAAGGCTGGGCAGTGTTGTCGGTGTACAACTGGTGCTTAGACCTGGTTTTGATTTCTGGAGTAATGCTGTAATTTGAGGGATGATTTTCCTCTCAGTACTCAGCTACCCCATGTGTCAAACGGTAATGATGATACTGGCCACTGATTAACATCAGCTTCCCGAGAGCAATAGCTGACGGCTCTCGCTATTCTGGCTGAGCTCTGCAGTGCAGGAGCCTCTTGTGAGCACGCCAGGATAAGCAAGCGTTGGTGGCTGAACCCTCCTTCAAGACACACTTGATGTTATCAACCTGCTGTTTAGGGAGGGTCACCAAGAGGTCAGTGTCATCATTATCTTCCAGTTTCTGTGATCTTTGTCCATCTGGCTTCAGACCTGGATATAGCCTGGATTTCTTGGGTTGATGACTTCCTAACACCAGTCAAAGGTCAGTTATCCGTGATGATTTCATCACAGCTTCTGGCAAAGTGAAAAGCCACTGGAAGGAAAGGGAAAAAAAAACACTGTCAAGCCAAAGATTTCAGGGTTTCATCGTGTTGGGACAGTAACATTAGAAAATAGGAACAAAAATGGTCCTGTTTGGCATATGAGTGGAAGAACTGATAGAAGGGAGTAAAATGTGGGCTGCAGTGTCCTTAGAAAACCTGTTTGCACCGCTCTGTTTTCCATTATCCTTTGAACTTCAAATCCTGTAGGTCTCTCAGTTCTGTTGAAAATAGAATTTTTGATGAAATGCAGTTTTCTTAAATTTCTTCTCCAGAAGTTGAAGGTCATACTGAGAGGGGAGGGAGGAGAATGCAAAGAGAAGGGTTGATGACTCCAAGGATTACTCTGACTGGTGCTCCTGCACGTCCAGATGATAAAGCATAGCTTTCAGCCCCTTCACTGGCCTCACTACGGTAGCAGCCTTTACACCCCTCTACACATTCCTCCTCTGTTTTTCTCATGCTTCTGCCCCATCTAGGCTGGGATCCTGTAGTGAAAATTTTCGGCAACTATGCTTTGGGAACTGCGAGGCAGCAGAGAGGCAACTCCCACACTCAACAGTGTACACTGTGTATGCCGATGTGTCCCAGGGGCAGGTGCTGGGGATCCCTGCCAGGGGTGGTGAGCCACGAGATACTTTGTGTCCATGTGTGAGATGCTGCATGTCACTGCATGTCCTCTTGGGGATTTGCTTCCAGGCAATGAAGGTGGAGAAGTTGAGCCAAAACAAGGGTACCTGCTTTTGAAAGATCTTGGGCTAATTTTTGCATGAGTTGTTTTAAAAACGTGTTTTCATGCCCACTTGTGATTTAGTTTTATTCCTTCCAATTTGTGCCTTTCACGACTTACAAACCAGACCAACTGCTCATAAACACATGGGAAAAACAGGTCAGTGCCCTGTTCCTTGGCTTCAGGGCAACGCCAGCCAGACATGTACCAGTCCACTCCAACCTGTTTTCAAAAGTCTCTAATGATGCGGGTTGCACAATAACACACAGTTACATGCAGTATTTTGTTAATCTTACTTATTAGAAAGCTTCTGCCATTTAAAACATAACCTTAGACTGGCTCATCCCATCTGCCACAGACATGTGGAGCAGGTTTTCTTCCTTCTGTGCTACAGCTTCTTTCTCCCTATGTAACTGAAGACTGTCATTAATGCTCCCCTCTTAGACAGAATAAACAACCCGGTTCACGACATCCGATCTCCTCCCTGGGTGGATCTATAGCCATACCATTTGTTCCCTGACCAGATGTACGGAGGTCACAAAGCAAATCCACAGTCTGTTCTTTGGAGGCATTATGCACATGCCACAGTCTGCTAGATTTTCTCCAAATTCAGATGTTTGATATAAAAGCAACTATAATATGTGCCTATGTAATCTTCCAAATACCTGTATGAATTACCTTGGCTTTCCCCCCAGTAACTAAGATCAGTTTTATTCCTTCACTGTGTAAATCACTGAAATCAACAGTACAGGCTTGTTACTTCTAACAGGGCATTATAGAGGAGGTTGTTTCCTTCCCTGACTTCCGTATGCTTAAGCCTGTGAACTACTAGCACAAACATCTTCTGACTCCCACTGCTGCTGAGGCACCATAGAAGATAAGAATCTAATGCATTTTTAGAGGTCTGTTAGAAGGTGCTCCCTGGAGCTATGGTTGCCATTCAGCTTCTTTCTGCATTCGTGTGTGGTCTTCAGGAGCAGTCTTCATGTGGGTTATTGCAATCTACACAAAACAATGGCATGGATTATTGTGCTGAAACCCAGATCTGAGAAATTAGTTACAGTTGCCTCTCCAGATGTTAAAAGAGATGAAAGACAAGGTGCTTTTGATGACCAGAGCCAGCTGACAACCTAAGAGCAGTTGAGGTCTAACCTTGATAAAAGGACAACTCTGGGAGAGAAATGAAACATGGGAGCCGGCGCTGCCTTGCCACAGTTCTAAGCCCACATGAGAGCTTGGCATGGGTACTGTTGACATCCCCTTCAGTTTTAGGCTGAAGATGTGGGACTACTTTTCATTTTGAATACTCGGCATAAAAACTTGGAAAGAATTTGGTCATTGGCTAATCTCAGATAAAAGGGCCAAGGCCCAAACAAATTTTAAGTCAAGAGACACCCACTTCACAGCATGCTAGCATTTATTGAGCTTAGCTTCTTAAGACTGCCTTGAAAAACAGATTTTCTGTAGTTACCATCTTGGCTACAGTAATTTTCCCCCCTTTCTAATTTTAGCTTTGTATCACTTGGCAAGAGAGTTTTCAGGTTTTTCTTTAGAAGGCCACTATTAATCTTGTTCTGAGGACCAAGTGACAGGCTGCAGTTCATGCTTCCACACAACTGAGGCCATTTCCAAGTTCCTTTTTATCTTGTTATATCCTTGCTTCCAAAGAACGTGGGGTTTACGTACAGCCATTTAAAACTTCATAATATTTAAGTATAAATGGGCAGTGTATGGGGAATTTTATGTATTTAGGGGCAAAAAAGCATTTAAGAGAACTACTAGAGAAAAAAGCTTATTACAGGGAGACAGACTTTTTCCTTTCTGTGGAATCTCCCTTCAGTATTTCAGGGAAACTGGAAATCAGTAACAAGTCTAGATGTTCTGAATGGGATGTTTGCTTAGAAACACAACCCTAACATGAAAGTTTCTCCTTTTTTTAACCAAAATAAAAGACTGGATAGAAACTTGGGATTCCTGTGCTGAGAAACAGTTGGGATCTCCGAACGTGCTGGCATCCCTGCTTTCTTTTAATTTCCAATAATTCAAAGCAACATTGTTTCTCCTGTGTAAATTTTCTTCTTTGTGGCGAGATGCAACATGAAGAGGCAGAAAATTCACTGCTGCCAAGCTAAAAGGAGGTGGGGGGAACTGGCAGATTGTGTTTTAACTCTCACTAAGACTTTTAGACTCCCACAGCTGACACTTGGAAGAGCGGTATTTGAGCAGTCCTGAAGGGAACTGCAACACTTCTCTCTCTGTCCTTCCTTTTCAAATATTTTCAAAGCTTTGAAAACAGTCGGTTGTTCTTCGTTCTGGCAACGCGCCATTTGCTGCCGGCTCACATCAGTTCATAGTCTTCTGAGGTATCCAGTGGCCTGCATGGATTTGAGAGAGTTTGAAGCTCTAATGAAAGACCTTTGATATTCTGGGATATTTAAGAGACATACAGAAACGGGTGAGCTAAAAGAGCTGTTGTCAGTTCCCGCAAAGCCCACTTCATATTCCCAGTCACGAGATACCGTTTCACTAATTGATTATTGTCTGTCCACGGCACAGTCACGCTCTTAGTGCACAAAAAAGCACTGTGGATGAAAAGCTCGCCATTATAAAGTACACACTCAACTGGATTTAGAAAGCTGGGAACTACAGACAAATGTAAGATATGGGACTACTTTGAATGAAACTCATAAATCATAGCTGAGACTTTTTTTCAGCTTAAGTAAATATCTTTACTACAGATGCTGAAAATTAACGGAAGCCTTTTAATTCCCCTCTTCAGTCTTCCTAAGAAAACCTAAGCAGGTGAACTCTCCTCCAAAGGGTCAGGTGACTTTTTGTTCTTTAAATCCACACCTCCAGCAATGAGGACCTGATCCCACAGGTTCTGTAGAACTGCTCCTAGCTGGCAAGGTTATGCAAAGGGTTTGCCAGGCTAGTCCTTCAGCCAGCAGCCTAACAGCTGCAGTGGTCTTGAGCTGAGGAATGCAGGTGTAGGAAAGGAATGCCTTGCATTGTGCTGGTAGAGTTCCCGTAAGCGTGTATGTGTCACGGTAGGTGAAGTGTGATTGCACAGCACAGTCGCTGCTTTTCTTGCCAATACAAACCTACACTCCCTCTTTCACCCTTCCCTTCCCCAAAACACACTAGGGAGGGAACAGTTTGGGGGGCAAATCAAGGATGATAAGCATTAAGCTCTAATATATGCAACCGTTTTTGCTCAGAAGAAAATCAAGCGCAGTCTGGGATTGGTTGTGTTACCTCTGGGGGCAATGGACAGCTGCTTTTTCTTAAAAAAAAAGTGGTGGGGGTTGGGAGAAGAGAGACAGCTATCAGGATACTAAATGTCTAATGCAGTCATTTAAGCTAACATGTATGCCACTGTCAAAATGCATATAAGGGCATTTTAGTTTTGGTTTGTTAACATTTGAGGGTTAGCCAGGTTGATTATGAGAAAATGAGCTAACAATTTTACTGTTGGAAGGGTGGGGGACAATGATGAATGGCAAAGTTTATCTGCTCATTACATTCACCGGAAAACAAACCTTCCTAACATAGGCCTCATCTAGCTCACAAAAGCTTGCATGAAAATGATGTTTAAAAAATCAGATGCATGCCTCAGTTCCCCAAATCAAAACTGTCTTAAAAGTCTATGATAAGTATTGAGGAGCAAATGTTCTGAAAAGTTAGTTGCACATACAATTAGAACTAAAAATGAGATGGGCGGAAAAAAATATGCTGGAGTACCCCCAGTTAACCTTTAAAAAAACATGTGAAGGACTAAAGCAGATCAGGTGAATGCTATAGACAGGCTGTGTTCCCATATTGCTGTGCACCAACTCTGCAGCATGTCTTGTCCAATTTAAATTCCCCAGAGGGGAATTTAAAAGAAATTATGGCACGAAGCTGTTTGCAGTCCGTGTTCAGGGTGCTGACGCCTCCGAGCCCATCCTGTTTCCTACCTTCTCCCTCTAGCACTTTTAAGTCCTTTCACTGATCAATCCCAACCAAACCATGCTCCTCTCTTCAAGCAGATGGGCCGGCTGGGCATGCAGTGGATACAGGGCACGTATCAGCACCATCCCGCAGGGCCCCAGTCCCATCCTGGAAACTGATGGGAATCTCAGCAGCTCCCAACATTCCCCTGCCCAAGCCCTTGTTCCTGGAGCTGAGGCAGAGATGTCTTCAGGCTTGTCATAAGTTTCCTTATACACTGCAATATAACCAGGCAGCACAAAAGTCTTAGTCTATGCTTCATTATTTCTGGCTTCATTGAAAAAATCCAATGTCTTGAAAACAGCTGGTACTACTTAATGATCTTTTGGTAACTAAGGCTGATTTCTTTTGTTATGCTCTCTGAAGATTACATTTTGCTCTGGACTCTATTGCCTGAAGGAGGCTATTGTAAAACAAGATACTCAGAAATCAGCAAAAAGATGTTAGAGCAAAAACAGAACACCAAAACATTTTAACTCTACCGATGCTGCTGCCAGTGAGTTTGAGAAACGATTCTGAGATTATGCTAAAACCAGTCTGGTATTGTGGACTGAGGAATTGCTTTCTAACAATGTACACTGCCTTGCAAATGAATCAAACCTCCCTGATATAGAGGATGCTTCTTTGATGTTTGGTTTTAAATCCTGACTTATCAAACAGGCTATCATGGAAATAACTAGATGGTAGTAAGTATTGCTATTGCTTTAAATTGTGAGGAAGGAAAAATAGAAAGCTCAAGGATTTGCAGTCCCCTTTACAACAGACCCAAAAGCTCAATCAGGATTACAAAGGAAATTGCTAGAAAAGATTAAAATATGCAGTCAGTAGTAATAACTCTTCCCTCTGTTTGTTGTCTCAGATTGTATTTGTGTTGGAGGAAAGATTCATGTACTTCAGGTAGCAACAGGGAAGAGAAAGAGAGGTTTCGAGAGAGATTTTCCATTACAAGGTTAACTAGAGGAAGTGGATGGGGATGAGGGAATGTGCTCCACATAACTGCAGGAAGTTGAAGCTGGAGGAAGGCAGTGCAGCACCTAGAGATTAGAGCTAAAAATTTTAATGGGTACAAACACTGAAAGTAGTGTTTGGAGATGAAACTACGAAGGACTGCCAACGGACACAGTCTTCAAGTCTCCCCTTGTTGGGATATTCCTGTGGCACCTGCTGGGATTGGCATGTGCACCCTGGAATTAGCAGGCAGTGACCTTTGATAGGTGTTTATTACAGAAGCTCCCCCTTGATCAGTCAGCTGATCTGATTCAAATCAGTCTTTATAGGAAGCTGCCCACATGACCCTCTGTACCTCCCAGTGCAGAGCAGCTCCGTATGCTTTCCTCATTCTGCCGACTGGCACTGAAATCCTCTCCTTCATAGAATCGTAGAATTAACTGGGTTGGAAGAGACCTCCGAGATCATCAAGTCCAACCCTTGATCCAACCCCACTGTGATTACTAGATCATGGCACTCAGTGCCACATCCAGCCTCATCTTAAAAACCTCCAGGGACGGAGAATCCACCACCTCCCTGGGCAGCCCATTCCAATGCCTGATCACTCTCTCTGTAAAGAACTTCTTTTTAATATCCAACCTAAACCTCCCCTGGCAGAGCTTAAGGCCGTGCCCTCTTGTCCTCCTGCTGGTTGCCTGGGAGAAGAGACCAACCCCCACCTGGCTACAGCCTCCTCCCAGGCGGTTGTAGAGAGTGATGAGGTCTCCCCTGAGCCTTCTCTTCTCCAGGCTAAACAACCCCAGCTCCCTCAGCCTCTCCTCATAGGACTTGTGCTCCAGTCCCTTCACCAGCCTGGTTGCTCTTCTCTGGACCTGCTCCAGCACCTCAATATCCTTCCTGCACTGAGGGGCCCAGAACTGGACACAGCACTCCAGGTGTGGCCTCACCAGCACTGAGTACAGGGGCAGGATCACTTCCCTGTTCCTGCTGGCCACACTGTTCCTGATCCAGGCCAGGATGCCATTGGCCTTCTTGCCCACCTGGGCACACTGCTGGCTCATGTTCAGCTTCCTGTCAATCCAAACTCCCAGGTCCCTTTCTGCCTGGCTGCTCTCCAGCCACTCTGTGCCCAGCCTGTAGCGCTGCAGGGGGTTGTTGTGGCCAAAGTGCAGGACCCGGCACTTGGCCTTGTTGAACCTCATCCCGCTGGAATCAGCCCAACTCTCCAGCCTATCCAGGTCCCTCTGCAGAGCCCTCCTGCCTTCCAGCAGATCGACACTGTCCCCCAGCTTGGTGTCATCTGCAAATTTGCTAATGATGGACTCAATCCCCTCATCTAAATCATCGATAAAGATGTTAAACAGGACTGGGCCCAACACTGATCCCTGGGGGACACCACTAGTGACCGGTTGCCATCCCCGTTCACCAGCACTCTCTGTGCCCAGCCATCCAGCCAGCTCTTAACCCAGCAGAGAGTGCACCTTTCCAAGCCCTGGGCTGCTAGCTTTTCCAGGAGTATATTATGGGAGACAGTGTCCATCTAGCCTGGTATCAACAGACATACTCATTTGACCTGAGATTCCAGCTATGGGATTTATGAAGCCACCTCTTTGAGGCTAACACACTGGAGAGCCCTCCCATTCCCTGCAGTGAGCCATGTGTTACTGAACGATACTGGGGCTTGCATGTGACACCACTTTGCCTTCATTTATGTTCCTGGTGGAACATAAGGGCAGGAGCCCTTGCCATTTATTTTGCTTATACAGGTCACAGCCACAGATACAGATTCACAGGGAACTACAGTAACCAATACATAACAACGTACAAAATGCAGGGAACACATTTTTTAAGCATTCTGAGTATCACTGTTGCCTCCTTCTGTAAAGGTACAGATATATATTTATAACATACAGAAACAGATCAATTAAGGCAAGTACTGCCAATATTATCTTTCAGGAGCAGAAGACACAGAAGACATGAGAACAGTAACTAGTGCAATAACTTTCCCTGAAGGATTCAGGGTGGCCAGACTGCCACCGCATCCCAGACTGACATAGCTGGGAAATCCCAGCACCTTTCCATCCGTGAGAAATGCAGCCTGCAAAATACTATTCCCACCTTTGGTTCCTCTTTGGGCACTATGTCTGTATCTGTGCACCATTCTTCATTTGAATACTTAGGAGACTTATGACCTAACATGAGAAGAAGCAGGCTGTGCATCTGCCTGTTCAAATCGCAGCTTGCGTGTCTGTAAGGGAGTGGCTACAGGCCGTGAACTGTGTACAGCTTGGCATGGCAACATGTAGAGCACTCCGCACAGGATATAGGGTGTTTTTTTTCTGACCAGAAGATCAGGGATAAGCTATTCACAGGCACTGTAAAAGCAATAGCTATGCTTCTTCTAAGTTTTAAACAAACTTTCTCAACTTGAGACTTAGTGTGTTTACAATAAGCAGACTGAAAAGAGGAGCTGCTGTCACATCTGTTGTTAACTTTTTGTACTCATTTGTGGCCTTATTATCATTTAGTTTTAGGTGCAACTACTCAAGTAAGTGCAAAGTGATTTGCTACTTTGCTTACACTTGCATGGAAAAGAGGACCATTAACTTTTGCATCCATTGCAATGGACTGGAAAACTGACACTGTCTAGACCACAGACCAGATTTTACATAGAAACATTACAGACTCTAATAACTCTGAGGTGCTACAATCAGAAACAGGAAAAGTAGTCAGTGGTGGTATTTTGTATATTGGTCATGCCCCAGTAACTCCCACAGAGCTCTTCTTTTGTAATACTGAGTCTTTCATGGTTTGACAATGTTTATTTGCATTCTTTGTGTTTTTTGCTTGAAGGGAAGCTCTTCTGTGAGCCTCTTTAAAAAATAACAAAACCCCCTAAACCTTTATTTTTTGAAGTCTAGTTTATGTATTTCTCATCTTCTCATCTCATTCTAATCTTCTCTTAAAGGGAAAAATAACGATTGACAGTATCTGAATGAAGAAGACAGATAATATTAAGTACCTGACACCTCCAAAGAGCAAAGATCATCAGCTTTCTCTTTCAGTGTTATAGTTAGTGCATTTGACAAAGTTACACTGTCAAATAGATCATCTGCTGGGAAGATTTACACAGTTCTCTCACTTGTTATCTCGTAGGCATGACACAACGTTCAGCTAAAGTTAAGTCACCCAAGATGACAAATGAGAAACTGTGCTTCTTCACTTAAAGTCTTTGGTGACTTTTAAATGCACAAAGAAGTTGCATTAGTTTCCTGCCCTGCATGATGTTGCTCCTGAATGCGTATTCTGAAATCCTGCTCATCTGTGTTGCTGCATTGCTGCTCATGTGACAATTTAGCATCTGAGCATTTGAGTCAAAGCCCAGGAAAGTCAAAATGACAGCACAGGGTCTTAGGTAAGAGGGATATTCCTGAAAGATTCCCCATACCCAGAAAGATACGTATATTCATATCCCATCTGACTTTGGTCCACGATCAGTGTGTGTCTTACTAGCAGAATTGCAAAATGCTTTACAGCGGGAAACTGAATCAGTAATGGATGGGCAGAAATCTTTCTTCCCTCAGTTCTACAGCCCTCACAGCTGGTTGCTTTTATTGTTTTCATTTCAACATTAGCTGTATTTGAGAGCTGCTGAGGAAGAAAGAAAATCTAGGCAAATCTTACACTTCTACTTCTTGTCCTACAGAAGTTCTCTATACCTTTTTCTTTTATTCTTCCCAATTTTAAAACAGAGTTAAGATTTTTCTTGGCTATCTTTAGGGGTGAGAGAAAGGGATTATTTCTTAGCTTTCAATGGCACTTTAGCAATTCAGAAAAACAAGCCTTTGTCATAATAAAGAGCAGTATCTTCACCTTGTAGCAGGCGATACAAGTGGTGTAGCAAGATTTTTGTTTTTGAAAAGGTAAACCCTAGTTCTGTAGGTCAGACATAGGAATCTTTCTAGATAGGAGAAGGAGTTACAGAAATGCATAATCCTTGTCACAGTTGACCTTTTCCTCTCCTTGAGCTTATGGGTGTTTTCTCAAGAAGTAGAAATTCTTGTTCTTGCTGTGCATGGAGGAGATAAGGACAGTATCACAGGGCAGTTGTGTTTTCCTAAAATGTAAATTACTCTTTAAGGAACAAAGGAAAGAACCAACAGAAACTGTTTGGCGGGGATATTTTGCCCAAGGGAAGGAGAAAATACATAGTATCAAAGCTGAGACCAATTACACTGAAGACTAAGAAAAAGAAAGAGCAACAGTGAAGGGGGAATCCAAAGTTCGTAGAAAAATGCACCCACCAAGGGTAGAATGGCATGAATCAGCATTCAGATGTGAAATGGCTGGCTTTCTAGAGAAAAAAGGGGTTGGATGAGTTTTTTTTTTTTTCCCCTGAAATGGTTAGTTAATAGAGAAGAAAAATGCAAATACAAGAAATCTTCCTATGCCTGGATTAAGAAAACCCTCAGAATCACTAACACATTGAATGAATCCTGTTTTAGGCAGGTAATGGCTTGAAACTCCCTGCTGAAAACAAAGGTGGTTCACAATGAAGCATGACAGATGCAGAAGCAATGTGACTGTGAGATGGCACAGTTATTCCAGTCTCAGGGATGATGGGAGTTTATCTAAGGATAAAGGAGGGAGGGATTCCCTGTGCAAGGTCAGTGTAGGGGAGAGATCCAGGGGGAGACCAGCTGTCTGTACTTACTAACCTCTAATCCAGGAGGATGGCTTTGTTGTGCTGCTCCGGTACAAAACAGGTTAGATTGAATGCCGATGAGGTACCAGCCATCCAGGAAGTAATTTTCTGTTTCGCTGATTTTGGTTCTCGTTGTTTTGTGTTCCCCTCCCTTTGTATGTAAAACAAGCGCTGAAGGAGCTCCCGAACAGAGGTCGCTCTGCTCCTCTCTACCAGCGGCATTGCGAGCACCGTGGGTGCCGCTGGCCCGGGGGCTCGCCGGCACTTCACAAACGGCCCCGATAGTACGGAAAGTCAGAGCTTCACCGGAGAGATAATTTTATGTGGTCTGCAGAACAACAGGCCTTTGTCCGAAGGAGATGATAGCTGACTTTATTTGGGTGGGGGAGGGGACGGAGTTTTCTCATTTTCTGTGTATTTCTATTCAGCTGCTGCAGAAACATCCCCATCTGCTTTGAATCTACATTTTAATTCCAAACCCCAGCAAGAAATACAGAGAGCTGGCTTGCTCTGCCTGGCAAAGTACACACATAGTAAGTTGCTGGGCTGAAAGTTCTTCCAAAATCTAGGAATGTAACAAACTTAACAGCCAAGTTACCTGCCTCTGTGCTCTGTTTAACTGGATGATGATGATAATTAAAAAATAAATTTCTTTCGTCAGTCCTTTAAATGTCACTTACTCAAGAGCATTTGCTTTCTTTGCTATCTGCTCTGTCAGGAAAATTTGGTTTAAGGAAGTGGCATGTACATATGAAATGGGTTTGAGTTTTCTCTGGTGAAAGCAGGCAATGGAGCTTTCCCTGCTTTTCCTGCGTGATGAATGGGTAGTGAAACAGAAGATGCAAATTAAATTGTTGATTACTCTGATTTGTAACACCTATAACTGAATTCATGTAGTATGACATGATTTTTGCTAGTAGCAGTGAAATCTTGGATGTTTCATACATATGTATATGTATATATGAAAGCTCAAGGGCTTATTTTAGTTTTAAGATCATCACAGTTTGAGTTTTCGCTTGCCTTTCCTAGTGCATAAAAATTTATCCCTAACTGTCAACAGGTGTCAGAAACAGAAGCAGCTGAAGCCAGAGCTGAGCAACATTTCTGTTCTGATCTGATAAACGTGCAGATAAACCACATGTAACTTCTGTTATGGACACCCAGCAAAAGCTAATCCTGATGCAGACCCTAAGTTAATTTCTGTGCCTGTCTCGCAAGCTGTAACAGGGGATAGTGAGTGATACCCAGACTAACTCACAGGCTGATAAGAAGCAGAACTGCCTCTAAATTGTTCCTGCCTGAAAGGAATCACAGAAATGCAAGTTATTTGCATGGCATTCTAGAGTTACTATAATTTAAGGGATTTTTTTTTGTGACAGAAAGAAAATGGACAAGCAAAACTGTTCAAGCAAACTTAAGCTGTTGTGAGAAAAGACAGAAAAGGAGAAGAGGGTTTACTGTGAGCTGAAAGGAAAAAAGAATTGAAAGATGCCCATTCAAATGCTTCATCTGCCTGCTAATTTTAATTAAGACTCCTCCTTTGTAACTATGCCACAGAGCCTGAGTCCTTATAAAAAAAAATTGTCACTAGGCAGATTTCTGAGAGTCTCCTGATTGAATCATCATTCTAATCTCTTTACTGCCAACCCCCTCTCCTGAGCAGAAGCTACCCGCTGCACTGTGTGACAATTAACATGCTGAGAAATGCTACTGCACTCCTCAGGGAGTTTCAGTGATGCAAAACACTCTTCTGCCGTGTGACAAAAACGCCAAAACCTTTAAAATATCTCTGTGGTAAAATATCCTGTGTTCTTTGAAGCCTGGATGCATACCTTGTTTTCACCAGGAAAAAATACTCTTCATTAATTTTCTGAGTAAAAAATATTCCTTTCCTTCAATTCTCCTTCAGCCCTCCCCTCCCCAATATCCCCTCCAAATTTGGAGAATTTGATAAAAACAGTGGTCCTTGCAAAGAAATACCAACCAGTGACAAAAACTGCTGTCTGGGTTTGCATGTCTTTGCTCAGCGTACTTTTACTTTCTCAAATCCTGCCTCACCCATGTCTTACTGCTTCACATTTGACCTCTCTTCTCTAACAAAGCACTAGAAACAGCTTCCTGCTCCATGCCTGGTGGGGTCCAACAGCCTGCTCCTGTGCACCACCCCACTCCAGTCCTACAGAAGCCACGCCAGGTTTACTGAACTGGGTCACTGCTCCTGGTCAGACAGCACCCACTGTACCAGTCTCCTATCCTAGCAACACATAAAAGAGGATTCTCTCTCTGCCACCTTTGTAAGCCACAGATCAGCCCAAGCAAGGTCTGCCCACAGGGACATGCTAATTGAGATGCTGTTTGGCAGCAGACTCTGTCCTTGCACAAATGTTCACAAAATGACTCATTAAAAACAAGCCTCTTGCCCTGCTTCCTTCCCTTGACAAGTTAACATAGGCACGTTTTTCCTTGCATTATTTTTTGGACAACAATAACGAACACACTAAGGAAAGAACACTTCAGGAACAGTTTTGTCTGAAGAAAATACCAAGGGTGGTTGTCCCTTTCTTCTCTCACCCTGATGGCTGCCTGCATTGCTGGGAGGGTACAATCCAGGAGGAAGTCATTAAGAGGGGGTATATGGGGAAAGGTGAGTCATTCCAGGCAACTCTTAATTATAGTGAAAAAGGAGGAAATATGTTTAAGCATAAGAATTCTGTTTCTGTTGTCCCAAAAGTATTTTGGGTATTCAGAAGGAGAATAAGCAGATTTTCCATGAAGCCAGGAAGGTAGGTCTCAGTGAGTAAACCCTTTGGGTTCTGCTGCTCAGCCGAGTGTCTGTCCTCCCATGGCCTTGCTTGGAAACCAGAAGGCACCAAGTAGGAGTGCATTACTCCAGAGAGCACACATGATGCCAAATGGGCAGAGCTCTTAATTACATCATAGATAATCGTGGTGTAATCATGGAAGCATGCAAGGAATGGGAGTAACTTTAATTCAGGAAAAATAGTAACTGGGTTGTGTAATGGGGAAAACCAGCAAATGGAAGAGAAGAATGCAATGGTGAGGTGACTGCTGCAAAGCGGGCAACAGAACGATTTCCACAGTGATCAGAGATCGTGAGGCAACAGGCTGGATTTTTATCTAGCTGTTGTGCGTGACTACCAGCAGCTCTGTGCGTACATGGAGCACCGAGGAACTGCTTTCACTGTTACTCCACTGCATGTGTGTTCACTGTTGTCTAAACCTGGGAATAATTGCTGTGAAACTTTTAAAGCACGTAAGAGTTCTCCTGTAGGCAGAATGGACAAATCCCTAAGGGAGAAAGGAGTTGGCTCCTTGTGAGGACCTTGATCTCTAGACTTGGAGAGGAACAGCTCTGCTGTACTGGAAAAAGCTGCATGTGCATCCACGTGCTTTGGAGGCAGCCTCCTCGCTGGGTCTGAGCCAGCTGCCCGATAGGAACTTGCTGAGGAAGCAGCTCTCCACTCCACACACAGCCAGGCTGCTGGTTGAGCACCTCAAACGCACAGGGACATAGAGGAGAAGCCCTGTTTATTCCTATTGAGGCTAGGAAGGGGCAACAGTATGGCACTAAGCAAAACTCGAGTGTGAGACTGAAGAAATGATCAAAAGACAGGCCAAAATGTGCAGTGGTGTTTAAGTATATAAGACATGCAGACAGGCACACCATGGGGATTTACAAAGGTAATTGGAAACTTTATGGAATTACAGAAGCACCCATCTGACTCTCTTGACTTCTAAACGCCTCTGGAGAGATGGTCCTTAGGGCCTGTTTTACCGGCAGTCGGGTATGCAGGTTTGGTGACCACCGGACACACAGATCAGATGCCTGGATGCAGCTCTCCCGCAGGGCACCTGAGCTCCGTGTGTAGCGCTGGTCTTTTGGTATCCTGCTCCCTCTAACGCCAGCCCGCGCCATTTGATTGGCAGTCCCATACGTGGCTTGTGGGACTGCTGCTGACCTCCACGAGATCCTGCCACTACGTCGACAGTTGCCAGAATAAGTCTGATGAAGCTGAGGTTAAAGTGTTATGCAAAAAAAAAAAAAAAGTGCAGTAATTCCAAAAAGTGCAATTCCGCCTTGAGCTGCAATACTGGATCTCCCTTGTTAAGCAGGTAAATTAACTTTGTTACAAGGAAAAGACAAATGCAGCAGGAAGTAGGCGTCATATTTCCAGGTGTAAACCACCTTCCCTTTATGTCAACACCAAAACCTCAACACAAAAAGATGAAGTAACTTGATTTACAGGCACAAAATCTGTCTTCCTCTGAAACAGTTAACTACATTTTTATTCAGAGCCAGGAAAGGGCAGGAACTGAAAGGAGCAAACTTTACATGTTGGGTTTTTATTTATATAAACTGTACAAAACACCTTGACAATCTTGGGGATACACAGAGCTATATATAGAAATGTGAATAACTGTACTAGTGGGCATGACACTGTGTGCAAGCCAAAATATTCCTGAGTGTTTTCAGCCATGTGCTTTCCTTCCTCCCTCGAGCCTTGCATAGGTTATTCTAAATCACTTCAGTACTATGTAAAAGAATTTTTTCTTGCCTTTTATGGTAGTTGTTTCAGTACAAATACATAGTCTGAGACTTCCTCAAGACCTCTCAGATTGTTTTGCAGTTTCTACTGAATAAATACCTTTATTAGGATCCTGTAAAGCTGGACCTCTATCCCACTGAAGTAGGTTATTCTGCAGTGAGCACGTTATACAAAAACTTCTGTGCTGCAGAAGTGGAAATGCTATGATGTCAGAATTAGTAGATCAAACCTCAACAGGCTGATGGTTTCTCCAGATATCTGTCATTATCCAGAATTCCTCACAGAGCTTTTTAGACCCGAGCACTAACCTAAGAGATAACGTCTTTCCAAGGGGTTTCAGTACCATTACTTGTATTCTGAGATGTAAGAACACATGCTGTGAACTGGTATTTGTTACTCCTGAGCAGAAATGCAAACGCTAAATGATTCTGACTGGAATGGGCACTATTCCTGATTTGGGACCCAGGTCATGCTTTCCAAGGAGGTAGTTTCGGGAGCAGCAAGCCTTAGGAAGGCTGAGATTACCCTGGGTTTGCTTTCCTTGAGTGACAGAGAGTTTCAGCAGTGAAACTCTTCTGCTTCCCGGGAAACTTCTCCTGTGGCTGGAACATGTTTAGAGGCTCTCTCCCATGAGGGTTCTCTGGCGTTTAATAACATGGGAAGTTATGTGTTGGTTGTTCCCTTGCTGGGATGTTTACGGGGTTTTTTTCCTTTGCCCAGCTTCCGATCTTCACAACAGTTGGAGCACTAAATCTGTCACACGTGGCTGAAAACAGACAGTTGAACTGGACTCTCTTTGTGGGGGATGGGCAGGTGCATATGCACGGTATCATCCCATATTACTCATTTTGCTGGGACACTACCCTAATATGTCTTTTTCTAGACACACAAGGGATGTATGACTGCAGTAGCTTGTGGCAGTGAGCAGAATGGTTGCTGGTATTCACGGGTGAGGGAAATACGTTCAAACCAGAAAGCAGAAAGCTGTCAGACATACCACCTTAACCACAAGTCAGAGGACACCGGGGAACACTATCTGTAAGAGCTGGAAGTGGAGGGGAGACAACAGAGAAAGCCAACTTTTAAACAAGCCTGGACAGTAGTTGACCCCTAGACCCCACAATCCCCAGTGGGGGATTATGTGAGGAGCTCTTCTGGAGGCAAGTGGAACAGGTTCACAGAAGACACTCCCTGTTTGGGTTCCCAGAAGGAGGTGAAAAGGTAAGAAGTAAAACTAAGCAAGCCTTTTTGAAGTGACAGACACTGTAATTTGGGACTGGCTAGAGGACAGTACTTTGGATTGACAGCTTTTTTGTATTCTGTGGAGAGAAACTTGGTAAGTGATGTTTTGGGGACAGTAAATCCAAAGTAAAGCCCAGAGCAATGCTTCAGAAAGGGGCAGGGCAGAGAGGTGGTGCAGTTTAGAAAAATTCTGTGTTGCTTTAATGCATGCTAAGTCATGCTAAGAATTTCGTGCCACTCAGCAAGTTTTCCCAGGGAATATTTCACACACACCAAAGTGACATACATGTGAAAGGCTGAAGAGCCTCAGAACCAAAAGAGGCAGGCAGCTGGGAATGTGTTAGAAGTCCCTGCCTAATACTTAATTTAGGAAGGGAACTGTTTTGGAAACAGTTGAAGACAGTTGCAAAGTTTGGTGGCGGGAACTGAAGAGAGAAGATTGAAGGATGAGAAGGGAAGCAGGGTCATCACACAAGCAGAAAATGTGTAGGTGCTTTGCGAGCAAGCAGGCTGCCAAGAACTGAGTAAGGAGGGTGCTGTACGTATCCAGATACAGACCTTGGTTAGATTAATCAGACGGCTGGCCTTCTTTGGGAAAAAAAGCAGTGAGATCAAAGGAAGGATCTTAAAGGAGGGCAAGAATAGATGAGTAAGAATGTGAAATGGGGAAGGCTACATACGAAAGAAGAGGTTCTGGGTAGTGGAAGAAAAAGCTTACCAAAGCAAGTTTTGAAATAAAGCAGTGATATTTTTCAACTTGCAGAAAGTGAACAGAGCAAGTGAGAGGTGAAACAAAGTTTATATAGGCAAGAAAGGAAATAAGAAATAAGACTTTCTGATTTCTTCCTTTTAAAACTAAACAGTAAGAAAATTGTGAGATTCAGCTTTCCGTGAATGACACTGTTGCTCTTACTTTCTTCTAGAGCTAGCCTGGTGTGACCAAATGGTAACAGTGACGGACATGACGAGAAAAGCATCTCTAGTGACTACACAGGCAAAAATACACAAGGATGAATTTACCCATCTAGCTAGTTCATAATAGCTGCTCTGAAAACCCCATTCAAAATGATCAAATAGCTTATATGATATCTTTTCTGTGACCCATGGAACCAAATCTGTGTCATGGGAGGAGTAAGGTCACTATTCTGTCAGCTGGGTGACAAACCTAGTTTGAGCATTGACTTGGGATTGCAGGCCATGGGCCTCGGGCCAAGGGATGTCGAGCGTGCCACAGAGGTGACGTGCGTACTCCCGGCGGAGGGCTTCCAGTCCATCGGCACGGCGCCATGCCATCCCTGCGCCAATTCATGGAAAGGCAACCGGGCTGCCTTCGAAGGGAGTAACTTGTCTGGCTGTCCAGATGGATATGGCGCTGTGCTGGCAGCAGTTAAAGCCTGGCAGGGAGGAGGAAGGGAGTCGGTTGGGTAGTCGTTGGTGTTTGTGCCAAGCTTTATAAAGGAGACTGAACACTTGCTAAGGATGCCCTGTTTGCTTTGGCCAAAAATATCTGGTAATTTTGGAAGAAATGGGGAGACAAGGGCAGATGTTGCACTGCCGTAGATCAGGGTAGCTCCACTGATTTCAGCAGAGCCCCCACTGGTTGAGTTTTGGCTCAAGGACTGAGCAGTGGCATTAGCGCAGTGAGACTGTGTGACTGTGCTGCTGTAAAACGGTACCATTCCAAATATTCCTGGTGTAACACAGAAGTAAGCCTGTCCCCTCGTGCCTTACTCCTAAGAGACGTGGGTACCGAGAGTTTGGGGTTTCTGCGTCAGCTTGAAAAGTAGCAACCTCCTTGCTGCCTTGGAACTCCTTCAAACAATGCCATGACAACTGTACCACACAGTGCCTGCCAGGTTCAAGCAAGGACATAGTGGAGCACACGTCAACAGTGGAGCTGCAAATGAGGTAATGTGTTATCAGCAGACAGGTCAGGGCTCTATGTATCAACTCCTGCAGCACAGAGTGACTAAAAATAACTTACTGTTGCAAGTACCCATTTCCCGAAGAAGGAAATGCCCTCACTTAACACCTTCCACCCCAGACAAACCAGGAATGACTTATCATAGTTTTTACACCCCTTGGTATCCCAGTGGTCTAGCTAGATGCCTGGCTCAAGTGCTCTGCTTTCACCTCCAGAAGGTGACCATAAGTCAAGAGTAATAAAAAGACCTGAGCAATCCCAGCCACAACCCCATCACCTGACTGTCACCATGGGTAGTGTTACAGTTATGCACCAGCCTCTCTCTGTCAGGAATGTGAGTGTCTGGAGCAAGTGTGGGACTGAACTATTCCTCGTGCCTTTTAGGTACACATCATCAGATCAGGATCTAGACTACTAAATTACCTCACATGTCAACTTCCCATTTGGGTCTGAACTGTGAACAGAGAAGCCTTTGGTTTCTGTTATTAAGCCAGCTTTATACCCATACACAGACACCAGAGAGATCTCAAGGAAATATTTCTATTATTAAAAAAAAGTAAAATTTTAATCACTTGTAGCTTCTGGTGTGCCCTAAGAGGTTTCATTTTATCCACTAAACTGCAATGGATGTTTTGGTCCTTGCCATGTATGAAGAGGTCTACAGCACAACCCTTCAATGCAAAGGGTGTCAGTCTGTTCTCCCCAGCGGCATGGGTTCAAGGCAAGGAGAGAACTGAAGTCCAGTTTATCATTAATACTGGACAAAAAAGGTTTCAAACTTATGTACTCTAATTGTATTTCTGCACCTTCATAAAAAATGTTTGTCTGATTTCTGCTGTCAGTATGTTTCACTACCTTGTCTATCAGCTCTGATGCTTTCACCCTGGACAGGCAACTTGTATTCCCCCGGTCTCCTAATTATTACTTTTCCAGATGTTTACATTAGTAAGTCATGGAGTATGCTAATCCTGTCTAATGAGAGTGACAGACCATCCATTGTGCCACTACAGGCCAATGCAGTCTTCTCCTAAAGATACTACTGTTTTGAAAGCATGTAATAGAGGGCAAAAATGAATAAGCAAAAGAGTTTTGAAAAGGCAGGTACTAATAGATACACCAGAAACAAGCATGCTCAGAGGCAAATAATTCACAGCACATCTCCTAGGGACCAAAACCATAGGTGTGTTATTAAAACACAAAGGCAGTGAGCTTAAGCGGGGCTATTGGATCAGGCAGGCCAAACTCCTCTGCATTTGCATTAGTTGACTTAGGATTGTGCCTTTTTTTTTTCCCCTGCCTACAGACAGTGCAGTGAGTATAAAAAGGACAATTAAGCACCACTGCTGAGCATGTCTCTTCTTCCCATGTTGCACACCCTGGCAACAAATCAATTTTGTCTTTTGCTGTGAGACTTTTGCGCTCTCTCTGTCTCTCTCTCTCTCTGACGGCTCAAAATTACTCTCCCAGAATTCTCTAGAGCAACTTTTTTTTCCCCTCCACAGTTCATCCTGCCAGTTGTCACTTTAATAAAAAGCATATACCAACCAACAACTTTATGTTTTCCATTCCCTCTAAAGGTTAACTATAGGTGAATGTTTTATTCTTTGTAACAAGTACTTGACATGCATGAGCCAACTTTCTGTTCAGAACATAATTTGTATTCTTGAGAGATCTGTGCATGTTCTTGTTCATATTGCTTCTTCCCTGAAGGGATCTGGAAGGGGGAGGAAAAGGAGAAGCTTTTAAAGTTTGGCTCACAAAAGTTACAGAGAAAGATCTAGGCTTTCAGCTCCATCAGATAAATGGCAGTGTAACTGCACAATGTACAGTACACTGGCACATACCAATAGGAAAAGAACAGAGTAAAAGGGGGAAAGGAGAAGGGGACAACTGAGCAGGCAGAAAAACCAGAATATTAAATGCCCAGGCAAGCTTGCTGCTAAAATAAAAATAATCAGAACCTTTGATCCCAAAGGTTGTTGGGTTCATTAGAAACACAATTCAGGTGGGAATTTAATGAGAGTTTTCTACTGAGAAGTCAATACAGTTCTTCATTTACTTGCACCTGGGCATTTAGGCAGCATTTGCTTAATGAAACTTAATGATTTGATTCCAAGACCACTGAAATCAGATTTGTTTCAGTCTCTTCAATGGGTTTAGGATTAAGTTCAAAAAAGCACCATTTTAATAGGGGTGTGGCAGGGTCGTTTACAGAGCATACTTTTTTTCTTTTTTTTAATAGAGTCTTCTCATGTGGTTACATCTTCCTGTGAGAAGGTCTTTTTAGAATTTTTATTAAAAAAAGAGTGTCAGCACATGTGCAATGCCTGTAATTTAGAACATAGCTCGTGGGTTGTGGTCTCCTCAGTCAGGCTGATAGGTGTGGTGGGTACAGCTGTGTAATCCTTGTGTGTGATGCCGGAATCTGTCAGCTGCCACTTCAGGCCTTTAATTTTACCACACAACAGTGATTTTTTATTTCAGAGTAAGGATCTTCAGCCCCCTTGCATGTAGTTTTTTCAAAATTAAACAAACTTAAGACCCCTTTAGCAAACACGGAATATATTGAAAAGTTAATGTGAAATCAAACACAGAATATATTGAAAAGGTAATGTGAAATCACATTTAGAGACCTGATATTCACACTTTCACCTCTGAGGGGAGGTCCTGCTTACCAGCAGTAACCCCTTAGCTTGTAACATTCAGATTTGTGGTTTTAGAAGAGTGAACGGTATAGTTTTACTGAAGAAAATATAATTTACAGACAGAACTGGGACAGGATTATGTATGCACATTATCATAGCAATTTATGAGATTTAGCTAGTGGAGAGTCTTCACGCTACTTAGGTTACAATATCTTCTTGTAGCTCCCTCCCTGCAGTTTCCCACTGTACCCACTAATAAGCATCCTCCACACACAGATACCAGTTGTCTACTAAAAAACTACTCTAAATTCTGAGTAACTAAGGCAACTTAGGCAGAGACAGCCACCTATCTTGTATAATGTAAGCCTGAAAGAGCACCATGAGGTTGTTCTTTCCACTCACACTTTATTTCAAACAGGTGTGCAAAGGGAACATATCAGAGAGATTTAAATAGAAGGTTAAGCAGACTGTAAATTTCCATCTACGCTTGGTCTAATTAAAGCTATGAACATACGTGAGACTGAGAATTTTGTTTAGAGTAATCCCCTTATCAAAACTGTCATATGCCAGGAAATGTTAGAACCAGAGTTGCTTATTCCCCATGTTCTTGAGCTACTGTGTCTGTCATTTAAATATCAACATTTCTCAACAGCTTTCAGTTTAACCCACAGAGGTTTTCCCACAGTAACTTCTGGCTGACTTGTGAGCCCCTTACTCATACCAGTGATTATTTAATTCCACAAATAGCTCCACTGTCTGCAGTGGGATCACATTTAATTATGACTACATCAGTGTAAAAGGTTTCCAGCCCTTTAGGACTAATGCAGATAGTGCTATGAGATAATCTCCCAGGGGTTGTGATCACCAGTCTTATTTTCTACTTCTGCTTGTGTAAAGAAAAAGCCACTGTCACCACAGAAAAGTGGCAAAATGTTCCTATTGCAAGCCATGCTAAGCCTAGTTTGGGGTTTTTTTTATTGTTATTGTCCTTACAAAGAGCTTTCTGCCTCTTCCAACTCTTACATTCTACTATAAAAGCAGAATATTAAGGTCTAGAGTGCAAGGATTTTCTCAACTTTACACTGTCTCACTTGGTGCAGTACCTGAGCTTTGTCCCTCTACCCAGTATTTGCACTTACAAATAATTTAAAGTCTATACAGAAAAAATAATAATGTGCTATTTATGTACCACAGTAATGTCTTCAGGCCTCTGCTGAGCTAGGGGCCTCCTGCTAGACACTGTAAGGTTATGTAATGGGCTTATGATTCCCCTCACTATTATCTGTTTCTTCCCAAAGGGCCATATTCTGCGTTTCGTACATGGATGCATGTAAGATCTTACACGTGATCGCACTGCAGTCAATGACATTATTTCTGAGATTAACTAATGACCACTGTGTAAAAGTGCTCATGTTCATGTTATTGTTAATGAAAGGAAAAAGGGAAAAGAGCTTTACAGTGGAAGGACCACAATCCTACATGGAGCAGCAGTCACAGGCTAGGACTGGAAGCAGGTGCTCGTGCATCAAGCAAGCCCTCCTGAGGCCATTGAGTGGGTCCAGGGCTAAATCTTCATACAGACCACAGGGCTACCCATTCCCCTACAGCTCTTTTTGCTGGTGTCCGAGGGACAGATTTCCCTGCTAAGCTTTTACCTCAATGTTACAAAGCATTCTTTTTTAAGAACTGCTATGTAATAACCTAAAATAGCCTGCCCCATCCATCCTGAGTGCAGCTGGGCAGAGTTCCTTCATAGTATCTGTCATGCCTAAAAATATTCCTGTTATGAAAACAGAGACAGAGATGTCTGTTTGTGTGTGCTGTGCCTGCGTGTTTAATGTAGTGTAAGTGCACGTGGAGTAAGTCTGAGGGTGAGTTTCCTCCTCCACAGAGCGTGAATGCTGTACTGAAGGATTATCTAATGTCATAGCATCATGAATAAGGGCTTGATACTTGTTTCTGAATATCTGTCTATAGCTCTACTCCTGCACTATAAATACATCTAAACCAAAGCAGACAGTATGTAAAGCAGGGCAGGGAATACCTCTGACTTCTAGACTTGCTAAACTTGCAAAGCTGTGGGCCGTGCTGCTCGCAGCAATACTTCACAGGCGTGAGAAGTACAATGAGCAATGAGGCAGGCTAAGCCTCACAAGTGAGATGAGGTGTAATGTTTGAATGTTTCCAAGGAAGGAAACTAAAGTAGGTAAGATGTACTTTGACTGGTGTCTCCAGGATGACAGTGGTGAGGGCCACAGTGACCAAGCACAAAGGTGGGAGGTGTTTTAGATCACATGTGGTTTTTCTTCTGTGAAAGTTTTAAGTCATAGAAAAAGCCCATAAAGGAATGAGATATGACCATAGAGAAACAGGAACTGATGAAAGAAATTAATCTTGGGGTAGAGGAAAACCCTTTTAGTTGAGTGTTTCTCACAGCTTTTTTTCCCCTTCTTTCTTTTGAAATGATGTGTTCAGCTTCATAACACAGGCAAACCCTGCAACTGAACCTGCCCCAGTTTAGGTGTTTTAAAGTGCAAAAACATGCAAGCACAAACACCTGCTGAGTTCAGGAGAACAGAAAGAAACAAAAGAAAGGATAAAACAAAGAAAATGCCCAGGTTATCTCCAATTCCCTCTGAACCTAGTCCAGGTCAGCACTGTTGTGCTGGCTATGCTGCAAGATATGAGTTTCTGCAAGATGCCCATATTTTATGAAATACTTTTTATTTTTCACAAGTGCTATCTTTACATGAGGTTAGTGTTACTTTGAATCCTTCTTTGCTTCATAGTTTCCACAGTTCTACAGCCACTATCTCCATGTACTCATCCTGTGTGACTGCTGAAAACTACTTCTAAATTCCCTGAAGGTAGAGACACAGTCAGATGAGGCAGCACTTTCCTGCCCAGTTCTGCACAGCAGAACCAGTAACCCTTCCAAAAAGACTGTCATTTACCCCCCTGAATATACTGATTTAGTGCAAACTCACATTCATATATATAATTAACATTTTAAAAGGATTTCTGAAGTCTGTGTCATAGCCTATAAAATTCTTTGGCAAATGCAGGGGAATTTAGGTACTTTGAGGTTAAAACAGTTTTGGCAGAATAAAGAAAAGTAGCAGCAGTAATAAAAAGCCCAAATCCCTAAAAGTACCCAATATGTCCTTCCCCATGCATTAGGCTGCAACAAGTGTGTTGATAGGCAGTATTAGATATGCAAGGATGAAGTAAACAAAAAGCCTGGGATTGCAAAGTAAATATTTGGGTGTATTAGCTAACTGTTTGTGGGGTTTTTTTCCGCTTTTGAATTTGTTTGTATTAATGTTTAAGTCCAACTCGCCTTCTAAAAAAAGATAACTGCAGTGATCTGTCTCCTGCCCAGAGTCATCTCTTCCATCAATATTTTTGCTTATCTCTCTTCTCGTGTTTCATGTTGTTTCAAAGCAGCTCTTTAGCAATCCACAAAAATGTTAGCTATCCAGCTAGGTTTAACTGGACCCCAGCTGAAGTAAATACTCCACACAGGCATACCATCTTTCTTTTCCATTTCTTGGTTAGTCCTCTTTGGGCCTGCTTACATGTAGATCAGGAGTCTTAAAAATGTTTAGTGAGGAAACCATGCATTACAGAAACTATTGCTTTCACAGTGCTGTGTTTCTATAGTAACCATCTTATTAAAGCACTGCAGCCATCTGCTTTAAATACTAACTTCACAAGACCATCAGGACTAGCTTAAAACAATATCACATGTTCATTAAATATTAAAACTAGAAACAAGAGGACAAGAAGAGAGAACTACGGGAGAGAGCTTTTTCCCATTCCTTCAATCTAATCTTTGAAAAAAAACGACACTTGTTTGCTCTTTTTAGATAATTTAACAGTTTGTGCCACTGCTTTAGAAAAAACTGTGACCACACTAGCTGCTGGTGGCATAAACTACAACTTTCTGCGATGTTGCAATTGCAAACAAATGAAGAGAATAGCTTCTTGGGGTAGGTGTTCAGTCTGTGTATGTTCCTAATAACACATTTTCTGGACCCTGTTTTTGTAGCAGTGCTCTCAGACATATGAAATCTTTGGAGGAGGGAGCACACAGGGGAAGAGCCAGCAGCAGCTGAGAAGTGCCACACTGAAGCAAACAACTGTCTGTTTTTATCATAGTCTGCTAAAGGGCAAATGCCTCAGAGAAATGTATAATCACTCAGTAATGCATTCAGCAACCTCCAGCTTACAGCCAAACTCATGAGACTTAAACCCCCCTATCACTTATATCCTAAGGAGCAGGTGCCTAGACACGGTCCTAATTCACAGAAATGCCTGCTACCTTCAAAAGAACCTGCATCAGCAGCAGGTTGTGACAGCAAGGTCCTTAGATTAAGCACACCCATCATATTTGTTTCCTTTAAGCAATTTGAAATCTGTTGGCTGTTACCTTCTTGAAATACTGTCTGTCTTCAAACAGTGCTAGAGAGCCAAAGGTGAGCTCCTGAGCCCCCTTCTCTGCCTATAGCCTATGGTATCTAGCTCACACTTCAGAGTTATTTTCACTGTGTTCTACTTCCTGCTCCCTCATCCTGTCCTGCTCCTTTTGAGGCCTGGACCCTGGAGTCAGAATACATGGGAACATCTGAAAATTCCACTGGAACAAGAAAGAATAGGAAAATTCAGGTTTTCCCATGGACAAACCACACACCTCTGGCACTACAGCTGGGAAATATTTTCTTATGTTTTGTATTCTCTCAAACATGTTTCTATCTTCATCCATGAAGACAGCTTAACAAAACCATACATAATACTGAGATTAAATACTGTATTGGATTTGTTTTTCCCACTTCTCATAACTGCCACCTTGAGCAAGTGCCTACACTTAAGCTGTTCGTTATATTGTCCAGATCTTCTGCAGCAGAGAGCATTTACATCATGCATGGAATAGCGGCAGTGTGCCCAGATAACACTGACATGGTCCTTGGCCAAAAAATTCACAGTCTAATGGATCACCAGGCCCTCACAAAAATGTGTAATTACTTATTTTAAGGTTCCCCCAGTATGCAGTTCCTCCTCCTCGATGACACCAACTTCTCTGTTTCACACACTAGCTTTCTTTCTGAAGTTCTTCTGAGGTCTCTCGAATAGAAACGCCAAGAGCAGTGTCTCAAAAGGCAGGAACAATCGTAAGCACAAACACTGAATGAGGAACAGGAGTTCCTGGAGTTACACTGAACATCAAGCTGAAAAGTTATGTGAGTCCTTTTGAGAAAAAAAGGCAATTTTTGCACAGGCTTTAAGTCCTCTTTGTGTAGCTTTGTCAGACATTGTTACCTTTCTTCTCAAGCCTTGGCAGGGCTTCAACTGGAATGCTATATCTGTCCAAAAGGAAAAAATGTTCATCAAAATGAGAAGACTTGGCAGAGTTCAGAATCTCCTTTAGCAGAGGTCTTCTAGAGCAGATTATCCATCTATTTGTCAAAATGACAGTTACGATTTGGCTGACTTGGGAGAAGAAGATGGAATGGTCTCTTCCATGGCTATTTCATACAACTTTTAGGAACAACTTGCCCATCTTTCTCACTGCTGTGCACTGGTACTGGGAAATACTATTTAGTATATCCTGATGAGAATTTTCCTGGATAAGGGTGCAAGCAAGTTTGCACAGACCATAAAGAGGCTCACAAAGGAAACATGCTGGCCACTCTTCCCCTCAAAATTAAACTAACCTAAATTTTCCACATCAAAACTTTACACTGGAGCTTGACATTCTTTTACATGGAATTTCACGGTATTTGCTGTGCTTGAGACAACCGTACTCTCCATATTTGTGGACCTTCAGCAAGGATAAATAAATAGAAAAAAAAAGGCTGCTAGGATAGTGGGACATGAGTAGAAGAGAAGGCTGATTTTGCTGCTTCCAGTGTATCTCTATTGAATTCATAAATCAGTATTTCTGCAGCTTGCCTGTTAAATAATAAAGGCTGTTTTCTTTTATTGATGTGTAATTTGACTACTAGAAATGGGGGTTTCATCCTATTTTGAAGCTTTGGAGGTTGGCCATGGCCAAAGTCAGGCTAGTGGGCAAAGCACAGTAGTGTTTCTTGTAGGAGTGAAAGACAGGGGAAGAAACCTCAGCACCTCACTAGCCTAATCCTGTGAACATGAAGAAGCCATTGCTGGCATGGTTCAGACAACCTTTTTTTTTATTTAAACGTACTCTGTAAGGTGGGATTTTCTTGCCTTCCTAAGAACATCTCTGGGCATTTTCCCCTATACATTCCCCAGTACTATAAAAATCTAAAATGCTCCTTGTTTCTTTCATTGTTTTTGTTCTCTTTTGCACACATCATAGTTCTTGTAACTCTTGAATTAACAGGGCTTGTTGTTTTTAAGGTGATGGGAAACATTTTCTGCCTGTGGTTTGTGCTGAGCAGATATTCTGCAGGCTGGTTGCATGTTCCCACCTTGCCTTTGAGTGCTGTGGGCAGTTGTTAATGTGACTCAAAAAACAGTCCAGCAGGTGTTTTGTAAGTTTTCTTCTCTGTGCACAAAAGCAATAAGCAATCGGTCTGTTAAGGAACCACCTTCTGCTGAGAAAGCAATGAGTAACAGAGACAGAGGAACAGTGTGACCCCAGTCTGTCTACCTCTCAGGTCAGGAAGTCCTCCTGCTGCCTTACTTAGCGCTGCAAATTTTGGTAGCGCAATTCAGATCCTATCCAAGATTCCAAGCTCCAAAAGACATTAATGACAAATCCCTCAGGTAAATACCAAGGTGCTGTTTCATCTCTTCTCCATCTCCCCCTGTTTTTTTGGCAGATTGGCTTTTCAAAGGGGTGAGGGAAGAGGGAGATTGGCAGCACATTATAAGCTGGTGAATAATCTCTCACTCTCTCTCACACACATATATGGCAGAGAAAGCTATGGCCAGATACAGTTGTTTATTATGCCAAGGGATTTTCTTCCCCAAACTATGCACTGTCATTACTGATCAGCATAACTAAGTATAAAAAAATCAAAAGTCCTAAGTCTGTTCTTTGGGAGTTGTAAAATTCTTTAGTAAGACTTGCATCCATGGATCTGAAGACATAATTAAACTTTAGGTGTGCCTTTTGCTGAACTTGTTAAACAAGATTTCCATTGCTTTTTTACCTAGAGGACAAACCCATGACAGAGTCTGTATTTATTTTGAGATACTCATCTAAACTGACACAATGGCAGTATTCACCCTGTAGCATACAATGGTAATCTTACACTGTTCCTTCCCTCCTGATCCAACCGAAAGCATGGGATAAAATAATCTTTATCATAAGCAGCATTTCTTCCCTTATATTCTCTTCACTGGGTGGCTAAAAGAAGCTCTTTGTATAACATAAGAAAATATCATAAATGGTAACAGTAAGAAGATTCTCCGAGTGAAAGATGCACCAGACAGAATTTGTGTATCTGTATGGACCTTACACTGGTTAAGTTAAATATAATAGTGAAGCCCACAGACATCATAAATACTAATAATTCTGTCCTTGTAAACCTCAGCACTTTCTGATTAAGAACAATTTAAAAATGCTTCAGGGCTTCTGAAGAAAGAGTCCAGAAGATGTACAATGACGTATCCCAGAGAAAAGCCATATACATTAAGGGAAGATTTTGCACTAAGGCTCTAATTCTCCTTTCTCCAAGTCTGCCCATACTTGTACAGTTTCACAGTAAGGTGGATTTGCTTTCTTCAGGCAGGAGAAACGCTACAAAGAGCTCTTAAAATAGGAACACAGCAATGACCTATTTTCAGTACTTCCATTCTTATTTCTAGGTCCATTATATACAGTGTAATGAACATTGTAATGAACAATCAGCAGTGAAAAGACATCAATAACTGACCAGGTCCATTTGCTCACATTCTCAATGCAAGATTAAAAATAGCTAGGAGACTGGGCAAAACCAGCCAGGAGCTGACCTGCAGAGCACTTCATCTGCTCAGGGTAGAGCTGTCTGACCACAGGAAATGAGTTAGTGACCAGGCCAGAGTGGACATGTGTCAGCCTCTCTAGTTTTGTTTTGTTTACATAGCAAAAAAACTCAGCAGGAACTCTGACAACTCTAATGCAGACCTGCCATGGGTATGGTTGGAAAAGACGAAGACTATGGAATAACTTTATACTTAAAAAAGTTTTATTCAGTAACAGGATTGAACTGTATTGGAGGAGAGGGATGGAGAAGCTCATAGTGTGTCTTTCCCACAGGCTTTGTCATTATGATTATTTACAAACACTGAGATGTATTATAGCAACTAATATAAAATAGAACTACCATCTTTCTACCATCTCATCTGCTTCTGAAAGGTCAAACTTTCTACTCGGGAGAGGAAAAAGAATTTTTCACCATTTAGTAGGCTTTTGCAAAGTTGAGATTAGATTCTTTGATTCCAAAAGTGAAACCTGGAAGGGATTTATTAACAAGTGTAGGTTATTTTTGCTCATTTAGCAGCTTTTTCAAGAAAGGTCTATCTTTGGCAACTTCTCACAGTTATAGAATCCGTCTTCCTCCACATACGTGCATTTCTGAGATGACTACAAGAATGCTAGAATCTGTCAAAAACTAGTTGTCTGACCATGTACTCCCCTTTACTATAAACTACTAACTTCTAGGAAGCAAACTGCTTTGGAGTAATTTGGCATACAATGCAAACTTCTTTACAGAACTTCAAGGGTAAGGAAGGGATGCTTTTTTTTTTTAAATAGACATCTACTGTAAAAAATATACATGTGAAGATAATGTACATGTACCAGTTGAGCATACAGTGCTTGGTTTGCTAAAGAAGAGTTTCAGCTATGATTTTTTTCCCCTAAGGCCCATGTCAAAAAAACCAAGTCAGTCATAGAGCGGTATTCATATTTTGTAGTGGAGGTGTTTATTTTGAAACTACTAAGGCATCTTTTTCCTAAATGGATAGTTATATCCTGACTACAAAGCATTCATTAGTGCCCAAGTGCGTTAATAAAGGAATAAAAAAGGAACTGTCAATCAGGAACCACGCGATCATGCAGTGTTCTTTTCTTTTAGCCAAAGTAAGTCAGCTTTGCAGTTCCTTCCCGTTTTGAAAATTTTATGTACTTTCTGAGTTAGTTCAACAGACTTACGGTGCTGAAGAACACAGTCAGTTCCATCCCCGAGCTGCTGAATCACTTACCCGCCGCTCCTGCTAGCTAATAGTAGCTATTTTTAGTTTATGGTGTAAAACGCTCTCATGGTGGCAATGATATTTCAAAAGAGTTTGGGAGCAAAATCATCTGCCTCGAACGTCTCTCAGCCTGCGTTCGGTACGAGTGCCTCGCTATTCACTCCCAGCACTGGCGATCTAGGTCACCCTGGCGCGCGGGATGTGGCATTCGCTGGCTCTTTCATAACTGCCCGTGAGAGTTCTGGGGTCATGTTTGTAAACACTGCTGCCATGTGCGCGTAAGCACGTGGTGAGACAGCAGCATGACCTGGAGTGCCAAGACGGGAGGTAAATCTTGGCGCCAGTGTCAATGTTGCTAAGCCAACTAGCGCCGTCTCTCCCGCTGGCGCGCACCCCTCACAGCCCTGTGGAACACCCGCGGCGGGTGGTTTGAAGGGCAAAGGGGAACCTTCTTTCCTGTTTGTGGCACACGTGGACGTGTGCTAATGCTGATGGTGGCCCAGCAGGTTCGTCTATCAGTGGTACTCAAATCGCAGTGCTGAATTGTTCTTAAGAAAAATAACACCGATTTCTGCCCCGAGTCACTGAAATTGGAGTCCACATGGTCCCACAACACAATGCAAAACTCTGGCTATTAGGGAAAAGAACTGTACAAGGGCATATTGCCAAAGTTTCCAAAATTACTTCAAAGATACATAACCAAGACTTTGTGTCTGTAATAGCTTTTTGCTAGCTTTGCACTGATGAAATTAAGACACGTTTCAGGCATTTGAGGAAGTAGCTCCTAAATTATTTCTGTTTATCAGCAGAGGTTGCATGATACGGCCAGTGCAAACAAAAGTCACGAGTCTTTCATTTCCTCTTAATGAGAAATGAGCAGATCCAGCCACCCAAACCGATGCAAAGTTTCATCTCACCCTGGCCATACACTTTATGTGCTTCAAGAAAAAAAAAAAGTGGGAGAGGGGGAACAGTCTGTGGTCAACATCTCTCTCTCCTATAGCGGCTCTGTTTCAAGTGCAGCTGTCTCATTTGCTTTGACCTTTGCTGGGAGAGCTGAGAATAGGACAAAGAGTTAAAGTGTTACCAGTCCCTGCTGAGTCTGCATTTCTCAGCCAGGCAAGCCAGTGAGGCGGCTGGGAGAGGGTGTGCACACAGCAGAGGGTGAGCGGGAGGGTGAGAGAGTAAAACAAAAGGAGAAAATAAACTGTGCACACCCCAAAACAAAACAGGGGAACAAGTACAGAAAAATGCTCGTCTTTGAAGAACAGGAACTTTTCTGTTTGTTTCCCTCCACGTACTTATATCTTGTTATCTGAACTCAAGGTACAGTAGATATATGAGTCCTTGAACTCTGAACTGGTGAGGAGAGCAGCAAAAGTAAGTCAATACAATTTTAGCTGAGCGGCTGAAAAGAAGCAGGCTTTATCTTTTTGTGCCTCAGCTATGGGAGGCCATTCAATGCAGCAATGCACAGCTGTTCAATGCTCTTTCTTGCTGTATGCCAATGGCCTGCTAAAACAAAGCAAAACCAAGGCAGTCTTCTCTGAGTGATAATGCAACTAGCACTACTAGCTGCTCCAAACTACTTGGGTTTCATTGAGCCCCGTCTCTTAAACCTGGACAAAAAGTGGTCCCTGGTTCGTTAGTGAGAAATGAAAAAAAAAGTGCCCATTCATTTCCACAGACTTTTTGAAATCCTGCCCTACTGTAAATGTTACCCAATTCCCTAGTAGTGGCTCTGGAAAGCAGAAAAGTACCTTCTTCGCTGTTGCGTGTATATCTAGCTAGCGCTCTCCAGTGCTACGACTCTATCGAGCAATAAAGTTTCTATTTTTGACTCACTGTGGACGACCTTGCTCTAAACCCCTGGCCTGAATATTGCTTAAATGTAAAATGAGCAAACCCAAACAAGCCAGCAGGCTCCGCCGGCCCGTCACAGCCCTGCTACGAGCAGCCACGAGCAGGGTGAGAAACAGGAGCTCAAACAGGAGCTCTCACAAGCTTCGGGAAGGGAACCTGGCCCTGCAGTGGGGAACCCTCAGCCCTCTGCTGAGTCTCGGGACACCTGGGAGCGTGTTTGTAAACAGAAGGGCCATGTGCACAGGAGCCACGTGGGGGCTTGTCCGAACCTCCAAAGTAGGGAGGGGAGCAATGGGGGAGGCAAGTCTGAATGCCCCCACTCCATCATCTTCCAAAGTAGTTCACAGTGCTATTGGATCCCTAAAGATAGCAGGGGAAAATCCATCTGTCCTTCATGGTCAGCTGCCTCTGCCAGCATCCAGAGACACTGCATGAGCTAAATTACCAATCGGATTTTATTTCCAAATGCATTTTATCATGGATTGTATCACGAGTCTGTGAATGCGCTGAAGTTAAATGCGGTAGGCTCTCAGTGAAATGCACTATGCACAGGCAGGCTGAGCTGTGACTATCACCCACAGCACAGAAACTCTCAAAGGCCAGAGGGAGACATTAAAACTTACCATCTCCATTTCAGATCTCGGAGACAACAGGTGACTGTTGCACAGAAAGCTATGAATGCTGCTAAGGTTGTGTCACTCGCACAGGTTTGTGCACCCCATCTCCAGCAGAGAGATTTCTGACAAGAAATTAGAGTTTGTTTTGGTTTTTCCCCCTCCTTTGAGCTCTGCTACCGAGTATGATGTCAACATGAGGGTTTGTAAGCCCTGACAAACCTTTAATTGGTAAAACAGATCAAACGAGAGTTGTATGGTAGGTTGGAGCTGATGTACATGAACAATTTGCATACTATGGGAAATCCTGCCTGAATGATTAGGAGGATCGAGGGCATTAAAGGGAGTTATTGGAGTACTTACTTATTGAAATGACATTACATAACTCTTTCACACAGTGTGATTAACTGACACAACATACTGTTTTTAATTATTGTTACTTTAATTATTTGTTTGGAGTTGCACAGACACATCTACATTGCCAGTAAAATGGAGATAACATCCCTTCCTGCACCCTTTCTCACTTGGAGTGGGGTTTAAACAGTGCTGCAAAGCAGTGAACAAAAGAGCCATCCTCTTCCCTGAGGAGATTTATGTAATTTTAATTTGCTGGCTTATTTTGGATGAGCACTGCTGATTTAAAGGTCTGAAGGTTTGTGTAGCAAAAAGAGAACATCTCAATAAACAGAAAATGCTACTGAAAACCAACTTCTGAAAAAAAGTGAAAAGTGTCTAGTTTCTGTTTCTTAAAATTGATACTTCTGTTATCTTAGTAAGCAGAAAAAAAACTATCTGTAAACCTCTGAATGAGCAGGAAGGAGGGTATCATGGGTAAAGCACTGGGGTTTAGGAGATATGGGTTCAGTTCCCAGCTATACCACAGGTTTCCTGTAGGTCTTTTAGGATTAAAAAAAAAAAAAAAAAAGACACTGAAATGAATTACTCCAGCAGGGTTTGTACCACAATGCGTGATCTCTGTGTGCTTTGGCTATCAGTTGTTATTAATTTTGTACCCTTTCTCTTACTCTTTTCGTGTTTTGCCTGCTCATTAACATTAGCACCCCGGGAAAGGACTGCAGCAGTGCTGGTGAGGAACTCCTCACTACACACATATACAGACATACATACACAGAATGTAGTAACAGCAGCTTTGCTTTATTTACTGCAAATATTTAGGGTTTTTTGAAGGGAGCTGCCTGCCTCTGCTCTAAACAAGAGTTACTAACACTCTGACCCCTTGTGTGCTGCCAGACCCATTTTCCCTGCCTCCTTTGCTGAATTAAATAGTAAAACAGAACAAAAATGACTTATGCTTGTACAGCCCCAAGTACACTGGGATTCTGTTTCGTGGCTGGGATATAAGGTGCCTCCTAATGTGCAATAATTACTTTCACTCTATCCACTCTCCTTATATTTAGAAGCATCAGACTTGCCATCCGGAATTAGACTCATGCTCCAGCTTGTCCAATAGAGTATCTCCAACCCGCTAGTTGTTTCAAGAAAAAGCATAGTAGTTAGACTCACTCTTCCAGAGACAAAACTTCTTTCTAATCCATCAGCTAGAGTTTATATTTTATTGCACAATACATGTCAACTTGCAACTGCTTTGAAAACTTGGGGTTTTTTTTAAAGTAAAAATCAGTTTTTAGCTTCTATGCCTGCCTCTTAAGTCTCTCCATCCACTTCCTCTCCCTGTCCCCTCAAAGAAGAAAAGAATTGCCCCAAAACTACTTTTTTTTTTCAGTTACTACAAAATATAGACTGACTAGGTGCCTCACTTCTACAAGTGTCTCTGTTACAGTTCTCTGAGCCCAAGGAAAATGAATAGGGCTTTGTGAAAATGGCAGAGGCTGCCATCAGTTTGTAGGAGCATAAGTCAGCTGACAACACTGGGGGAGGGAGGGGAAGCCACCTATACTTAACATATTGTCAACTGCACACATACGCACAGTGGGAAAATGGATAGAAATCTGTGTTTTCCTGCCTGGTCTCTCACTTTTCGGGCACTACACAAAGTAACAGAGAGGAAAAAAAAAACAGATCAGCACAATTTTTCTTTTTCTACTGCCTTCTCACACCTTCACACTTACAGAAGTTTCTTCTCCACATTAAGGATTATAGGGAAGCAGAAAAGCACAGGTCTAAACTTACTTAAGGAAAACAAATGTTCCATGTAGAATATGGAGAGCACCATAGAAACAAGAGAGAACTGAAAGGCTGTATTTTTGGGGGGTTTGCATTTTTGTCTTCAAAGATACAAAGAGTGTTTTTCCCTATTTGGTCAGTATTTTCACTTGCTTCTGGGTATGTGATGTGTACACTTGCAACTCACTGTGCATGGAATGGAAGCTCACTAGCACAGATTTTTTTTCCCCCGAAATGTCTACCAGTTATACAAAGTTAAATAAGTGTTAAATCTGATCCCTTCCAGTTGTACAGCTTTCATGGTTTTGATTTTTACTACTGCCATTTCAGTAATAATTCAGAGGTTATTGGGCAGACAAACTTGAAATCAAACAGACAAGCAAGCAAAGGGTACAGAGGGAACAAAAATCTGTTAATTTGAAAGTATGTTAAAGTCTGTAATATATGCATACACACATCTCAACTTCTCCATACTCCAGGGAGAGGCCAATGTATTTTCCAGCTTTCATATGCTGTATTTTAGGGATAAATGGCATTCCTTTTATTAAGCTGTACATGCACTTCATGCTTCACACAAATATCTCACTTCTGTGAACTTTAACTGTGAGAAAAGATAAGAAACTCCTGCAACAATTCCTTTTCCTCATTTTACCGTGAGCAGGACAGTAATGCTACTTGCACACAAGAGGAAATATGCAATCATTCTTTTCTCCTTTTTGCTTACATAAGAGCTGAAAGAGTTTTGTGTCCTTTGGCAAGTATAAAAATTGTATAACTTCAAAGAATGTGACTTCAAACACAAGTGAAGTAGCATTGAAAGAACAAACAGATTAAACAAAGATGAAAAAAACCATCAGAGGCATGAAATGGGGGTGAGTGCAGCATGAACAGTTGTTGTCTCTCATGCAAAGGGACAAATATGGAAAGATACTAAAGGACACTGAAGTTGAGGGCAAAACTCTCCTACCAGCATCAGGCCCAGGGTTAATGTCTACCCTTTGATCTCTCCAACAGCACTACAAGTGGCAAAAGAAGGAACAAATACTCATTGCAAACTCAGGAATGCCTCTGTCACATATTCTATCATATGTTCTTGCTTGCTATCTTCTTCTACTCAGCTGCTTCAAGAGTAATGGGAACTGTAAGTCAAAAAGAAGTCAGAAACGAAAAGGAAAGGCAGTAAGGAGTTACTGAAACAATGGATATGGATATGACACAAAAATTGTGTCTCACAAATGAGAGGTGTGGGCAAGAAAACACTGCAGTGTAATACCAACAATACAGTGATGTAGTAGACATTAACATAAAATGGAAGGAACCTATGTGAACATGAAACTGCTGGCAGAAGCCATGGCTATAACAAGATCTGCCTTCATACTCTGTTGCATGACAGTGAATACCATGATTCATCTAGACAAATTCAGAATATGGAAGAGACATCTGTACCAACTGCTCCCTCCCTATGAGGAAAAACCAGATCTTAGGATTCATTTTTGTAAGGCAAGTGGTGTGCTTTGCACGCTGTTCCGAGCACTTGCTGCAAAGCTGAGTAAGAAAGTCTGAAAAATGTTCATGAGACTGGATGAGGAGCAGAACATCTGACAGTGAGGTCCCACAGTGCATGCAAGAGCACAGGCTTCAAGTGTCTCTGGAGACTAAAACCTGTCTGACAGCTTTGGTTTAAGTCCACAGGGGAGAGCATGAAACACGTTGCCACTTGGGTGCTTCTGAGCAGCTACAGGGCGTTTTCACAGAATCACAGAATTTTCATCTGTGCAAGACATCCCTGGTAACTACTACCACTTGTGCCCACTCCTTTTTTTTTTTTAACAACAGATTGGTGGCATTATTCATTTGGCTGAGTAAATGCAGAAATCTCCATCAAGCTTCCTGTGTCTAATGGAGATCCAAAACTTGCCTTACAGTGGTATCAGCTTTCGTAACAGCAACGCCTCTTTGTGTCAACATGTCTAATTAGGTACTAAAGACTTTCAGCTATTTGATTTTACTTGTAAAGTTAGTAGGATTCATGATTTCTTTTTTATTCTTTAAAAAGGGAATTGTTCTAGTATCCTAACAGGTAGTGAGTCACACCTAATTAAGGAAAAAATATATAACCATTTACAGTGGGATTCTTGTATTGCAGAGAGCTGTTTTGTCATAAAAGCTTTTGGGGATTGAATTACAATTTTTTAAAAAGGGAAGGAGTGTCATAAAAATAATTTGAAACCTTTGCAACAATTCCCTTAACCCCCATCTCATAGTTAGGGTCAGTCTGTTCCAGACAAACACGTCAGCACAGCCCACACTGCGCTCAAATGCTGAGGGAAAAAACAACGGCATCCGACAAAGTACCCAGAGATCCAGAATGCAACACAGATGCAGAAAGCTCAGCCAAAAACCAAACAGCGATATGGGTTCTTAAAACTGTGCAATATTTTATTTCTTTCCCCTCCTCCACCGCTTGTGTGGACCAGGGACATTCCTAGAACTCTGTCCTCACTGGCTGCGTCAAGGCAGCTGCCGAGGATGCTGGGACGCTGTTTGTAAACACTGTAACCACGTGCGCGCAACCACATGGAGAGTCATCGTCCTGACCTAAACGTCTACCCACTTGGTAAGCTGGGGTTTTACTGCAATGGAGCCAAATCCTTTCCCAACACGATGTGACTTAAAGTAGCTCACGCCAGGACATTGGAAGACGAACTTGGACTGCTTACGCATTATTAGAAAGGAAATCAGGCAGAGAAGTTGGTTAAACTTTAGTCATTGAAATGTAAGTTTAAGGAAAAGGCAGCTCACATAAAGAAGTAATTCTTTATACATCTGCAAAAAATTCAACTTAAACCTAGAAACTTCTCCTTCACAGTGCACACACCTGGTGAAACCAATATTCATATGCTGGGAAACCACGTGGAATATATTTGAGGTTAGAGGTAATGCTGTGGAACATGTGAAGGTTATTTCAAGTTGTCTAAATTGCATCGTAGTAATTAGTCAGAGAGTGCTGGGGCTACTGCCCTGTACCTGGGGAAGACACTTGCAAGGGGTATTTGGTTATTGAGCTACTCCTGGTTATCTTAGCTATCTAAACACTCACCTGCTCACTTCTCTGCTACTTCTTTGAAACTGTCTGTTGAGGTTTAACAAAGCTCTGTACTCAATTAGAGTTAAAATGCTGAATTATCCCTTCTTGCTTAACTTGAGCTTAGAACAAGCCTGTTCCTTTCCACACTGCAATAGAAATGTCTCCTTTATTTTATTTTAGCAAGAGGAAAAGCACACACACCAGGAATTAGGTCAAATACTGGAAACCTTTATTTATCTATAAGAATAATCCTATTGGGACTTCTTGCCATATGTATGTTACAAGGCAACAGCACTCCAACTTGGAATCCACACCTCCACAGAAAACTTTCCTTTTTAAGGACAGCCTGAATTTTGTTCAGGTTCTTAAGATGATTCAGAGTTCTGGAAGGTGTTTGACAGATATGAATAAGCATACTTGAAAACACAGACAGGAATTTAAATCTTTATGGCTTTTATTCATTAAAGTTTTTTCTCATTTTTTCAAAGCATGGCAACTTTCTTTAAATTGACCCCAGATTTAAAATCCTTTACTATGAAAAACTAGTAGAACACTCTTTCTGATCCTCCTATAAGTTAGAGCATATTTTTTTTCATTTCAAGAACAGTGGGAGATATGTGGGTGAAATTAGTTAGCTATTCTTTCTGTATCTCAAACCTTGTTTTTCTCTACCCTCCTTCTGTTACTCCCTGCTACGTAATGCAAGGCACATTCTCAGTATTTTAATCCAAACAACCTTTTTGGGTCAGTCATCAGCTGTCCTTGGGATTAGTCCAGCTGATGCCAGAGGTTCACAATTTTATTCCTTAACCCCACCACCACTGTGTCCACCCACAGAGCAATTCCTTGACAAAATGGGTGATTTTTCCAATTTTTTTTTTTTTTAAACCAGACTTATCTATCCTAAGAGAAGGCAGAAGTGAATTCTTTTCAATGGGTGACTGAGAGGATGATTACTCACGGTACTTTCCATTTGTAAGGTTTTATTATCTAGGATATTGGGACAAGCTATGCAAATTGAACATGCAAGCAGTGATGATCTGAAAGTCTAAGAACCGGAACTATGGCAACTTGTTACTAGTTACTTGTTCAGTGCTCAAAAGCATATTTTTGCTGCAGAATATCATTAAATGAGTAAGATGTTATTCACTGCCTTATGGAGTAAGGGATGGGAATAATGCTTCAAGTGTGATTGATTCATATAATTCTCTTTTTGGCTTTCAGCCACGATGCAGTCATATGCTTTATCTCTGTTCAGACTACAGCTTTCTCTTTTTTTTTTTTTTCAATAATGAATCATAGTACATCCCACTCCATTTCAGAACCAGCACATTGCCTTTCAAAATGATGTCACAACACTTACTGCTGCTGGCTGACTGCCTTAACAGCAATCAGAGAGCTGGACTAAATAAATACTGTATATTATTTGGCAAAATCATTTGTGGTTGTGTTCTCCAGCACAGTTTCCAAGATAACCACCAACTCTACTTGAAACTTGGCAACTTTGTTCTGCCACTTTCAGGCTCCAGTTGTGAAGCTGGCTTACAGATGCTGCTAACATGCCTAGCGCTACTGTGCAGCAGCCCCATGAGAGAGGTAGAGGGGTCACTCACTGTGACAAGCCAAATTTGACAGCTCTTCTGAAATTCCACCTTGAAAAATTATCAGCTTTTTAAAAAGGACCTTATTTGGCTCCTGTAGAAGCACAAAACATCTCCCCCTCAGACTTTAATGGAGCAAGGGATTTAAAGTCACTGCTTTGGCACACTGAAAAAAACTGTCCAAGCAAGTAACTTGGAAGTGAAGCATTCCCTGTAATCCTGAACAAGGTTGGTAACATTAATCCAAACTACACTTCACATTTTTCAACATCTGAGCAGCAGACTTGTTCCAAAAAATGATGAGGTGGTTTTTGGTTGGTCTTGATTTTCTTTTCTTTAGCGCTGTTTGACTGTTGCTAATATTTAAAGGAACTGTATGGAAGACAAGAGTCCCAGCAGCATCTGAAGTGCCTGGGGCAAGAAAGAACAGTGCCATCCAACTCTGCCAGCTGAAATCCCCATTCCAGCAGCAACTACAGGGTCTCCCGATTCTGCATGCAGAAGCCAAAACATTTACAACCTCCTGTTTCTGTTACCCAGTGCAGCACTGGTGCCAACAAGAGACCTTGGAAATCTGTCCGTCATAATAACTCCTCAGCAAGCACACGTTTCTTGTTCTTTAAACAATGTTGACATGCTGAAGTCTAGGACCATGCACACTATATCAAAACAATACCAGTTTTCCTGGCTAAAAGCCAGGAATCAGCACAATGCCAAAGTCCTCGTTAAAAGCCTTACTACCAAGAGTGATAATTCGGCAAATTCGGGAGACTCAGTGTCTTCTGTTCAACCTTTTCTTCTTTTGAAGATTTGTTAAGAATTAGTTCTGAAACTGGCAACACAGAACTGCTTTCTGAGGTTCCCTGAATGCATTCACACAGGTGTGTTTTTTAAAAGTCACTTCCCAAAATGAACCAGCTATTTCCACTGAACTTTCGAGTTCTTCATTTCACGTGAACAAGAGTTTAGCCCCACCACCAAAGCACTTTTATTTTCCACATCTTTGCCCCTCCTTTTTTTCCTCCTCCCTACACCCTGGTTGCTCGACTTAAATGTTTTCTAACTTCACTGGCAGGGTTCACACCACACTTTCCGTGAGAAAAAGAGACAAAATACTGCCCAACAGTGATTTATCTTCATTGGTTCCAAGCTGCTTTTTTTTTTTTTTTCCTGCGGGATAAATCCAAGATGGATATACATTCTTTCAGTGTTAACAGCAGCAGTCAGATCCCTCTACAACTCCAGTTTATGCATGACTATTATACATGAGTTTATACACGACTAAGACCACTGACATCTCCCTGTTGAGTATCTTCTGCAACCACGTCCTGTTTGGCACTTTACAACCTCCAGAGAAAGTGCCGTAGTGGAATACACATGCAGATACGCGAGTGAATGTACGTGTGACTGCGCTCACCCCCTGCTGCAGTAAGTCAACCTGCCATTAACATGCGAATAGAATGGCCTCATTAGCCGACAAACAACACCCACTGACCCGCTTTCACTAGGGACAGTATCTCCTCATCTCTGAAACTCTTAAACTTCACAGCGAAAAGAAGAAAGAAAAAAAAAAAATGATGCCGAACTGATATTCAGAGCTGCTGATCACTGCTCAAAGCCCGCACATTCGCATGCCGCTCATCATGGAAAACAAATCTTGTGATGAGATTTTCGGCTGCGATAAAAGCACGCTAGACCACATCACTTCTCCCTTCACCTCACTCCGAAAAGGAAAATTACTTAGCCGAAAAGGGTCTGCCGAATTTCCAAGATTCAAACCGCGAGCCGAAAAGCCTCCTTTTAACTCGGGGCTGCCGGTGTCTAAGGGATGATTTAATGCCGATCAACGCCACGATGCGAGCGAGCACAAGCACACACCGCCGCGTCCGACTCAGGCGTGGGGAGGTTGTTGCTCTTGTCTGTCATCTGGCGGGGAACAAGCCCGACCTCGCCGACAGCGTTATTTTAGGGGAACACACTCGGAAAAGTGATTTCTCCTTTTCATCCCGCGGCCACATCGTGCAAGTGGCCCCGACGGCGGGGTTCAGCAACGCGGACAAAACGCGCGTGTTGGATCACTGCACGGAAAAAGGGAGGCCCCGCACCAAGCCCCCCGCCGAGCCCGCACTTCTCCCTC